>JAKNSH010256513.1:0-10503 GCA_027790015.1 Cymbopogon flexuosus
CCACGGCCCACGGGACAGTCGTGTCTGAGTTCGCGAGCTCCATCCGGCGAGCTCCAGCTGCGCGCGGCCGCCAAGAGGCACACACCTGGCCGGTGGCCGCTACACGCCAGAGTCCCAGTAGGCCAGTACCCACCCAACCCCCTAGCTGCGGCGCGGCGGCGCTTTCCCTTCCTCCCTAGTCCCTCCGAGCAGAGCTCAGTGGGCAGTCGAGCGAGCGTTAGCGCGGAAGGGTTCGGGCATGGAGGCGAGCGGCGAGAAGGCTGCGGCGGTGCGGCGCCTGATGGAGGCGAAGGAGGCGTCCGGGAAGACCTTCTCGGAGATCGCCGCCGAGACGGGGCTCACCAACGTCTACGTGGCGCAGCTGCTGCGGCGCCAGGCGCAGCTCAAGGCAGAGACGGTGCCCGCGCTCCGGGCGGCGCTGCCCGAGCTCACCGACGACCTCGTCCAGCTCATGATGCAGCCGCCCTTCCGGTCCTACCACCCCGACATCGTCCACGAGCCCGCCATTTACAGGTACGCCGCGCGCGCCACCGGTCCCCTGTGGCCTGTGCAAATGATAACGATTGTGTTTCTTCCACTTCTCCGATTTGATTCGGAATGTGACGAGTCGTCAAGTGACCGCAGCGAAATCTTGTTTGCGTAATCGGCTACTCCAAGCGCTTAGGGTCTACTAGTTAGAAATGGATATAGTTTTGCTCCAGGACTTATTGCCATTTAGTGAAGTTTGAACTACTTTGTCTCAAGGATTTGGGCACAGATTTCCTATTTCTAAACGGGATTTTGTAATTTCAGAAGACTGAATGTTAACTTATGGTCTGATGCTCGGATTAAAGACACGAGAGAGGCCAAAAAATTAAGTTACAGAAATGACCTGACAACAAAATGCACTTAGCTTGAAGGGCACTAGTAATCTTCTTAAGATGTTCTCTGGATTGAGCTAGGAAGTTCCAAATTATTGTAGAAGAATGTCTGCAGTGATCATACTAAACAACTCTTAAGACAATGCCTCCCATCCTTTGTTTAGAATTTTCAAATTCTGCAAGTTTGCATGTTGAGCTTGGTAGTCTTCAATATTATTCTTTTTAACAGCCTGATAAGTGATAACTAGAAATTGGTTCCAAATTGTACTTCACTTTGGCCTTGTATGTTTAGAATAACTTAATAACTTTAATCAAGTTTATAGTATGATGTACCAATGTCTACAACATCAGATTTGTGTCATTAAGAGGCTTGTTTGGTTCCAAGCCATATTTTCTATAACTAGCCTTAGGCAATTGTGACATGCCACAAAAAATGTTGCTACAAAATTTGGAGCCATACTCTGTCATACATAAGGGAATCTTACCACACTTTTTTACTCTGACATGTGGAGCACAAAAAAAAAAAAAAAAAAAAATCTTATAACCTAAGTTTAGTTGCCAACCTTGTCTTAGGTGAAATACGACAAAGTATGGTTAGGAACCAAACATGCCCTGAATTCTCCATGAAATGATTCTGAAAGTGCATTTGTCTGAACCCGTTGATGTCGGTATAATTTTCTAAAAACTTGGTCAAAGTTGATAAGCTTTGGCTTGGGAAAAAGCCAAGTGAATTATGAATTGAAATGGAGGGAGTAGCTTTTATACAGAACATTGTTAGTTTATTCCAATTTATCAGTACTAACTAGATATTAGAATAACCTTATCAAATTGTTACTATATATTGCACACAGATTGAATGAAGCTGTTATGCATTTTGGAGAGAGCATCAAGGAAATCATCAATGAGGAGTTTGGTGATGGAATGTAAGAGATACCAGTGCTTCATTTATGCATAAATTCCTGTTCCACTTAATCTGCATGAACTATTGTTTGATATAGTTAGTAAATCCATTAGTTATGATGATGAGTGGATAATCCTTTAAAAACATGAACGCTTGGATTCACGTTCGAGTTTATTTTTGTGCTATGTATGATGTTGCTGTGGTGTTTACTTGTAGACATTTGTTAGGACTTGGAATGCTTTGAATTTTGGGCAGCTTCATTTTAAGTCTGTGTCTGATGAAGCCTCTGTAACCACACACTTTTCTTGTATCTTTGGGTTTCATATCTAGCCTACCTCAACTTGTTTGGGACAAAAGGCTAAGTTGTTGTTGTTGTCGTCTGATGAAGCCTCTGTAACCACACACTTGAGTATGTCCAGTTTGCAAATATATTAGTGGAAAACTGGAAATCCTGTCCATTAATCTCCATTGAATTATCTATCCCTTTTCTAAAAAAATGGATGATCTATCAAATGTTGAAAAAAAAAAGTTATCATCTTTACCATTGCTTCTTATTGCAGCATGTCAGCAATAGATTTCTACTGCTCAGTTGACAAGGTTCAAGGGGCTGATGGAAAAGATCGTGTGGTGGTCACGTTTGATGGAAAGTATCTGCCATACACTGAACAGGTTTGTGTCGTCTTCCTGTTTTTCAGCTGCCACTCTATTACTTGTTAGCTCATGGTGCTGAACTGCTAATCTGCTTGCTACCTGTATAATACCAAACATATAGTTTTTTTCAGACAGTTAATATATACTATATGCTAACAAATGAAATTATACCAAATAAATAATCCTTGAATGGGTTGGCAGTGTGAGTGATTTAATTAGAAATAGTCAACAATATATGTCGATAATATGACCTGACTGGCCCATCTGAATGTTTCACATCTGCAGAAATCTGAACATATGATGTCAAGGCCAACCCGCAAGACATCTTGATATGGCTGGTGACGAGGAGAAACATGATGTAGTTTCCTTACTGCCTTCCTATTGTTTGGGCTCAGAAAGGATCGAGCATGCCTTTTGTTTCTGGGGGTCCAAATGGTCAGCACAATAAAGAGACCTGTATTGATAACAGTTAAAAGGCACATTACACAAAGTAATGGTTCTAAATTCTCAAAAAAAAAAAAAAAAAAAAAAAAAGTAATGGTTCTACCTTTAGCCTTACAGGGTCTCCGACAGTAATAATACCATGATTGTTGAACTGCATTGGATGATATAGGGATAAAAAGACAAGTGAGAGAAACCGTCCTGAAAGGAATCCTGCCTCTGATAGCTTAGTCCTAGAAAAAAAAAATACCATGTATGGATATCATTTCCATAAGACATGATTATCACATCACCTGTCTTTGTGTCGCTTGAGACCGTCATTGTGCTTCGTATGACTTGTCGTGCCATGCCGGCATGACAAGTCTTTCCTTTTAGCACAAATACAGTCCATGGCCCGTAGGCCCGTGATATTTTTGCTTGTTGTCTATGCCACGTAGGCTCGTGATATTTTTGCTTGTTGTCTATGCCACGTAGGCTCGTGATATTTTTGCTTGTTTTGTTCATGTACCAGTAACTTAAATAGTATATTTTGTATGCACACTTTTTTTTATTAAAGGTTTCAATGATTTCCGTACCCATTCAAGAATTTGAATGGGTATGCATTCGTACACACTTTGGGTATGCCACTTTGAAGGCATGGTTCGAATCCTCTCTCTGCCAACGCGTGATTACATAAAACTGCTAAATATAAACAAACAACAATGAGGTTGAGAAAAGTAGATATTAAAGAAAGGTCAAATCGCCATTTATAGTCTTTTAAATCCTCAATTAACAATCGCCATTTATCAATGTTTAAAAAAACGTTTTTAAACTTCGTTTAATCTCGTTTAAACGCTGAACGGTGGCCTAGCGTTGTGTTTAATCACAGTGTCGTTTAATCACAACATATGTTTAATCATGTTTAATCTACATTTAATAAAAAAAACTCTAAACCATAGGCTACGTTCACCTAGCATCTAGCGTTTTTTAAAACCTTGCCATTGTTTATATTTATTGTTAAGGGAGGGCTTGTTGCACTGAAACCTTGCCATTTATATTTATTGTTAAGGGAGGGCTTGTTGCATGTTGCACTGATTTTTTTTTTTTAATAGCAATCTCAAATCGACCTACGCCAGAGAAGAGACTTGTTCCTGCAACCAGGGTGTACGGTCCTTGAAGAGGATGGAGGGTTATTTAATTGTCTGAAGTTTGAACAGACCCGTATGTCAATTTTAATCCCTCTGGATTGCTTTTGAATAACACTACTTTTAGCCTTTGGTTAATTGGAATAAGTTTTTAGCTTCTCAACATACCCCAAAAAAGACTCAACAGCTTGCCTGAAGCTTAATCAAACAGCAGGTTGAGACTTGAGAGCTTCAAGAGGCTAGGCCTTATAAACTATAATTTTTTAAGGAACACAAACTGGGTGTTAACAACAATGAAGCTGCAGATTCAGTGTCAAATATCAAAATTTGTTGATATACCCTCCTCTGGTGTTATGGCAATGTCTCAAACATCTTAGGAACCAAACTGCAACAGATATTAACAAAAGAATACACTGGTATCACTTTCGTTTAGTGTGAAATTTGTCCTAATAACGTGTAATATTTGGCATCTAATGGTAGAAATTTTGACTGTGTAACAGTTCTACAGCTGCCTCCACGACACCCTTTCCTTGTGAAAATATGTCAAGTCCAGGTTCCTCAATCTTTTTCTGAAGAAGTTTGTCCAATTCACCCCTTAGTTTCTGTTAAATGCAAATAAGTCCCAAATTAGAATATATAGCTATATATAATCTGATACTGAACCACTTTATAAGCAATCAATTTTCAATGAAGACTAGAGTATAAAGCAAGTACAGGTACACGTGTCAACTAAAAAGAATGGTAGTGCTACATCCACTAGAATGAACATGGCAATACTAAAAACGAACGAATGCACACACACACACGAAACTTGACAGTTGGAGGGCAGTGTCTCCAAAAGTAGATGCTTAGCAAGTACCAACAATATTTAAACAAAAGGCATAAGGGCGTGTTTGGACGAGATGGGTTGAAATTGGAACATTTAAGATTCAATTCAAAAGGATTTGAACCTAAATAGAGAGTATCCAAACAGGGCCAAGAATTGTAAAGTTTAAGTCCCTCATTCCACAATGAACTTCAATGCAAAAGTGCAAGGTACAAAAACAACTTTTTTTTAACAAAAATAACACAATCAATTAAAGATATTATTTTTCCAAAGTTAGAGACAATATATTGGAGTGGAGCTGATCATACCTGAATCAACTCTATGGTACGCTTTGGTGCCGAGAAATGAAGATAACCCCCAAGCATCTCAATGCCTTCTCCAGTTTTACTCGGACTAAGCGAACCACCAAAAAGTAGAAGGGCATAGTCCGATATATTTGTCGAGTCCCTTACATAAATGCTAGCAGTCTTCACCTTCTCACTATAAACCAAGAAAGGTAATGGGAATTCGTTTACAAATGCATTGACTGATGACGGATGAATGTCCACTTTTCCCACATCTTTGGTGTAGAAAGCTGTCCTCTTGCCTCGCCTTTTGCATTGCACAACATTTGGGTACAGCCCAGCGCATAAGACAGCGCAAACCATCTCCAGGTCATTACCATAGTGGTTATATGCCTGAAGTCATAGCATGGAAGTAAGAAGACACCCTGAACTATGTAAAAAAGATGTAGAGAATTATATGTCCTACAATCCACAAATATTCAATAGATTTAGTTATTACTCCCTCCATTCCAAATTATAAGACGTTTTGGCTTTTCAAGATACGTAGTCTTTATTATGCACTTAGATATACACTATGTCTAGATACATAGTAAAAAGCCTCTGGAAAAGTCAAAAGCGTCTTAATATTTGGAACGGAAGGGTAGGCACAAGTAGGTGGTAACAGAGGATGCACATAACACATAAAAGCCCTATATGCACCGGAAATTAAAATATCAGAAAATAAGGTTTTGTTCAATGAAAGAGATTCCATTTGGGGGAGGGGGTGGTGTGTGTGTGGGTGTGGGTGGGGTATACCTCCAATCCCAAACATAGTATATCTACATTTCTCTCAAATGCACAAAATACAAGTCCATGATAACTCCAATGCACTTTTCATTCATTCCTCCATGTCTACCTCAGGCATGATACTCCAATGCACTTTTCATTCATTCCTCCATGTCTACCTCAGGCATGATATGCTACTAGTGTTCATGAACTACATGTTTGAAATAAAATTGGCAAAACAAGCTAACGTAGTTATATAATTAGATCAACTACATGTTTCAGGTGAATGCAGCTGTACAATTAGATCGATGACGTTTGAAATGAAAGAGAGCATATAACCTTCACTCCTGCTGTCTTGCTAACAAACCCAATATCAGATAGTAGATCAAAAAATTGATTTCGCATGTCGTCCATCATCTTCAGGGTCATGGGGGACAGAAAATTTTCCCAACAGAAAGTGCGTTCTCTACCACTGCTTTTAGCCTCCTTCCATGCTACAAATGCCTTAAGAAGAGCAATGTGATCACTGGGAAAAGAAATTGCAAGAAATTATCAGCCAGACATAAACACCTTTTGCATGAATGGTAATGAATGTCATCATTGTAACCAGAATAGCTCCCAGCTATCTACATCTGCATGTTTGTCTCTAGCAACCAATGTTAAAAACGTCATTAAATGCTTGCTTAGGCACCAGGCAGAGCAGAGACTGAGCACGTCGCTTAGGCCATAGGCGTCCAATTAAACGTAGCATAAACTGTCATAACCCATGGATGGTGATGGAAAAATAGTTTGTTGTTGTGATTCCACCTATGCTCGATTTCGCTCACCCTCTGTTAGATTTAGACCATTTTGCTCAATTTCTCCAAAGGGCCATGTGTGGTTGTGTGCAGCCAAAGCAGGGGTGCCATGAAAAGGCGAGAGACAAGGTGCACATGGGTGGAGTAGAGGTGGGGTTTATGGAGGAGCAGACATAGTGAGCGCAGGAGAAGAGATGGTGCACCATGGAGATGTGGAGAGACGGATGGGGGTGCACAGGCAGAGGAGAGGCGGCGCGCAGCTGCGTGAGAATGGGGATCATCTACTCACCGGGAATCGGTGTTGGTAGGTCGTTGCTGGGTGTTATGGTGTTCAGACGTGCTAGCAGGCTTCCTTCCCTAGTGGGCTGTTATGACATTGCTCTTTCTTTTAATTTATTTGTCACATTTATATGCAACTACAAATCTCTTGATATGTAGCTAGAGTATAAATGCTTAATCCTGTTTAATCTATATTAATTGGTAGCTTAGCCTTTTTTGAACCTTGCTAGCAACAATAGGAACTATCCTACAAGTGCTAGGAGTGAAGCAGCATCAGCAGTACTCAGTAAAGCAGCTAGCAATATACAAGGAAGCACTTGGAATCTGTCCCAGTCTTGGAAGAAAGGCTACTCTGATGACGTAGGTAGATAGATAGTCCTAGAACCTTAGCCCTTAGGCAGGCTTGGCTCCCTAGTCCCTAATATCCTTTGTACCTATACAACATCTCTCTTTCTCTCTTCTTTGGTCTCTAGTTATTGTACAGTTATTTATACACACAATAATATAGCTACCACAGTAGGTGTTTACCCTGCTGTTCCACTAAAACAATGCTACTATCTATCTATTGAGGTGAGTAGCAAAGCTACGTATCTAGAAAAGTTAACTACTTACAATTTGAAACGGAGGGAGTATAGTAAACAAATTGCTACAATCAAGTAGGCATGAGACAAACAAATCACAGACATGGCAAACTATGGTTGTAGAAATACCAACTAATCAGATACCTCAAAAACATCTTTATATGTTCCCTTAATCCTTAATATTAATATCAAAGTGGAAGTATTGTTATAATAATTACCTGCAGGAGTCACCAGCAAATGATCTTTTGACAGCATCAGCTTCTTCTTTTCTATCTATTGGGAGCACAAATGGATTACGATATGCGAGAGCAGCAGCAATTGTCAATACTGGATCCAAGCACTGGAATACAGATCCCATAAGCAGCATTTTCCCAATGTTTGGCTCCACTGGGAGAGTACAGAGGTGTCGTCCTGCACAAAACCAAAGTAGATTTGAGAGGTTCGTGTAACAGCTTAGACTAAAATCAAGTAGGTAAAAAAAAAATCTTATATGCAGGTTAGCCGAAAAATTTCATACCAAGAGAGGTGAGTTCCTCCGTATCATCCAGTGCACCAATGGTTTTAAGAAGCTCAACTGCATTCTCAACAGAAAGTGGATCTGGTGGCTGCAGTGACTTGGCTAAAAAGGCAGATACTGCTCCAAGCTGTAAGCTTTTGATGGTAAGGCATAGTTCTTGCAAAGGAGTCCTGAGAATTTCAGGCAACTGAAACTGTGGCATTGCATTATGAATGATCTTTGGATAGAGACGGTAGCAAAAACCTGGCTGAACACGACCTGCACGACCTCTCCTCTGTGAATAAAATAGAGAGAGAGAACTACATCTGTTAATGGACTTTTCTTGTCTGCAAAGAGCCTAGTTCTATGTTGTCAGCAGTAATGTACCTGATGAGCAGAAGCTTTTGAAATCCATGACGGAAGAAGGCATGCGAGCTTATTCAAGGCATCATAGCTTGTCTCCTTGGCCTTACCACAATCAATCACATAGACAACATCATCTATAGTGATACTACTCTCCGCAATGTTGGTTGACAAAACAATTTTTCTGAAATTACAAATAAATCGTTAATAGACAATAAGAAAAGTAAAAGGATCTATAATTACTCAATAAGAACATCACTTTCTCAAAGGAATCGTTACCTATTTAGCAAAACTTAGAAATGATGAGAAATGAAAAAGGCAATATTGTAGAAAACAACAAATACTTTGAAGCGGTGCACATTGCTCAAAAGGATACTGGAAGGGATATGGCAGAAGTCAATCCTTGCTTAGTGACAAAAAAAGTAATTTTGTAACTTCAACAGTTCATTTTCTGACCATAGCTTTATCTATGAGCTACATACACAGCATAACAAAATTTTATAATAAAACGTACTAACAATGATAAGGGTCACAAACTCAGACTACATATAGTGGTGGAAAGATGCCAAAGGTATGCAAATACAAAAAATGAAAACCTTGTCTCACATTAACGCTATGTAGCATGGTCATATCCAGAAAACACTGAAGATTCTAGCATATGTTTGGTTTGGGGACAAGAGGCGATGGGATGGTCCCGTCCCTGTTTTGGGATCGTTTTGGGGATGGGATCGTCCCAGCCTGTGTTCTGGTCTTCCGGATTAGCCCGAGACAGAAGACAACAGTGTCGAAAAGGGATTATTACTTCCGCTCATTTTCATGGGACGGGGAGAACCAGAATCTACAGGGAATATTCCCCTTGGAGACAAACCTGCCCCTCGTCGCCCCTCAACCAAACATTTGCTGAAAGGAGATTGTTAGCCTGTCTCATCCATAATCGTCCCAGGAACCTAACAATAACTATTTTCTTAATGAGTAGCTAAATGGCTCACCTCATATTATCTGGTGGTCTGTCAAAGATTTCACGTTGATTCACAGTTGGCATAGAACCATGCAAAGGAAGAACAAGAAATCTATTTGGACTGCCTAGGAAATTATTCCCTTTAATCTTGTCCAGAAGCTTTGAAATTTCATCCCAGCCAGTAAGGAACACAAGGATTGCACCTTCTGCTTCATAGTGACAAATATACTCGATTGTACTTTCCACCTAAAATGTCAACATAGAGGTGTCAGCGGCAACTATTTTTCCTTGATAAGGCTGTCAGTGTATTAGGTTTAAATAATAATTCTGGTGCAAAAATTTGAACACAGTACATCCATCCAGCTAACTATTGTGACAACAAACAACATGAAATAAATAAAACTCAGAAAAGAAGAAATTACTGTTTAGTCATTAGCATTTAGCAAAGGACAATACTTGGATGGGGACTTATTGACATGGTGCTATGGTAGCACCATACTATAATGTATCATGTCAGAGCAAGACTGGATAAGATAACGAAACAGGAAATCGGAAATGTATCCTCCATGATGAAGAGAAGGGGCATCTATGGTTGTTCTAAAAAAAAAAAGGGGTGGGGGTGGGGGGGCATCTATGGTTCTCCAATGAATTGTGTAAAGCAAAAAGAGAGGAAAAAAGATCAAGCATGGAAGGTGTACACAAAAGCTTTTTCACCAATTATTCCAGTATTTCTCACAAACAGTCTATTAACTGTGTGGTGAACGGACCCAAGATATTTTGAACAATAACTATGACTTTATATTCACTTGAATGCAATTTTACATATGTGAAGCAAGTGTAGCATCAATAATTATAAAGAAACATGACTTCCAGCTACTTGAGGAATTAATGTATGCATTTCAATTATACCAAAAGTGCACAGTACTTACAAGGCTCAAATCCAGGTCAGCAGCAGACCAAGCTTCAAGGGACTGCCTTGTTGTAATGCTGTAATTTCCATACTCCTTATTAATGTCAATGTCCTGGGGAAAAAACACAGTAACAACAACAACTTAGCCTTTTGTCCCAAGCAAGTTGGGGTAGGCTAGATATGAAACCCAAAGATACAAGAAACACAGAGACACATAGAAGGTCATGGCTCAGGCACGTTGATGGCTAGTCTCCAAGCGCCCCTATC
>JAKNSH010256774.1:0-11162 GCA_027790015.1 Cymbopogon flexuosus
CAATAAAATAGCACTGGAGGACGGCAGGTGGGCGAGGGCGGGGGGCGGGGGGGGAGGGGGGGGGAGGGGGGGGGGGGTGGGGTGGGGGTGGGTTATAGTGGAAGGGATATTACATGTTTTATATTTGTTGTGATTAGTGAACCTGTATCAGTGCTATTGTTGCCTTGAACTACTAGCTACACTCACAATGTCAATCTGGACAATAAGCTTCCTTATTACCCTGTCTGCAACATTGTGGCTGTCCTAAGAAATGTTAGCAAACCGTTGCGTTACATTTACATTCCCTTCACATATTCCAAGGTTGTTCTAACTCATTTTCATATTCTGCAGCTTCTGTCTTTACCAATCGTGCTAGAACCTCTTCACTTCCAGTATGACAAGAGGGATCCCAATTCAACCTACAACTGGTTTGAGAGATGGACCATAGGTTGCATCTGGAAGCCTGCTTTTCAACCCAAAAGAGTTGCTGATGGGAAACCACTAGTAAAGAAGGCTAGTTATGCAATGGAAACTGAATCAGCCAAGTTAAAGCGCAACATTCGGAAGGGTTCTGCTGCTATTTCTGGGAGTTTGCATACATCTGGTGAATCTGATAAAGTAAAGCGGAATCCAAAGAAATTTTCTAGCTTACCTGCTGACTCAGTACCAGATAGTCAGTTATCTGAACTTGAAAAGGTTAAAAGGAACCTCAGGAAGGTAACTGATTCTATGGCTGAAGCCTCAAAGATATCTAGTTCCAGGGTTGATTCCTCAAAGGTATGTGATTCTACAGTTGATGTCCCAAAGGACAATCCTGTGCCAGAAATCTCAAAGATGCCTAGTCTCCTAAGTGGGATCTCTGACCATCAAGATATTCAATGTGAGAATACACGTGAGGCTTCATTTCCTCTTGAAACTCAAGAATATTCTGACAATGATCATCTATTACAATATTCAAATATGGATAGCTTGGACTTGGTACCTGGTTTGAAAAGTGATCTGGAAATTCAACTGGATTCGGTTTCTGTAGGAGAAAATGTTGATGATCCCACTGTTGTTGCTCCAGCAGTTGAAGGAATGCCACTGCAAAACATTGATATTGAAGACAATGTTTTATGGAAGAAAGAGGAAGCAAGGTCCAAGGAAGATCACCTGTCTAATGGAAGCCTTAGAACTAGCAAGAGGAAGTCTTCATTCTCCAACAAATCAGAATATGTAGAAAATGGGACTCACGCTACTCCTGTTCAGCCAAGGCAGCCAAGCTATATGGCTGCAACCGAGTCCGCAAAGGCGAAATTGCGAGCCCAGAATTCACCCAGGCTGGATTCTGATTCATCAGCAGAAATGAATGGTTTCACTCGACGCCACTCTCTTCCTTCCAGTACAAAGAGTAAGTTTGAACTCACTCACTATGTTTACAGAATACAGACACATACAAGGAAGTGAGAGGGATGGTGTAAAAAAAAAAGTAATGGGTCTATATTTTCTTCATCTTTCAACTGATGCAATCATGCAAATGATAACAGTTAAAAAGAGGTGTTTACCAACTGACTATAAGTTAACAGTCTTTTAAATTTAGCTTATCGATGGATGGTATTCATTTTGCCATCATGTTGAGTTGTTGATAAAGAGTTTATCTTGATTAGTTTAGAATATTAAACTCAAATGTCTGGACTAACAACCTTTCTTTTGTTTTTTGGACATCCCTTCTCATTGTATTTTTTTTTAAAACATCTGCAGGTAGAGCAATCAAAGCTGAATGGAAGCGCTGAAGAGGCAACCAATCTTCCACTTGAATTAAATTGTGCAATGCTCTGAAACTTTGCTGGACGAACTCGACCGATCTTGTCCCTTTTAAGTCTCCTACGATGTAAAGAGAGATGTTCTTGCTGTATTGAACAACCTTGTGAAGTTGTGATTCTGGTTCAGTTTGTTGTAGGTTCATGTGCAACCACTAGTGCCCTGTGTCATTGTATATTGCACGATTCTTGTCGAAGGGACTATGCATGTGTAAGCTGATGTTAGGACTGCATTAACTGAATAACATCATCCAGTTGCCCTTGCTGTTAACTTCAGTGTTTGAGACGAACTATCAATTATGAGAAAAATCAAAAAAATTACAATCAGCCATAATAGAACAGTGATTTCTAGAACAGTTTTCTTAGAAATGACTCCTGAAATATACAGTCCTTCTCAATAAATATAAATGTGATAAAATGTCATGCATACACCCCTGTCCCTAATTATCTGTTGTTTGCGGTTTCTGAGAAACAATTTTTGATGAAATATATATTAAAAAATATTCATATTTATGGATATAACTAGTACATTGGAAATATATTTGAATCTAGTTTTTTAATAAATTTATTTGGAGACAAATATTGCACGTATTTTGTACAAATCAAGTTAAACATGCGGTATGGCACACCAACAACGACAAATATCTATGGACGGAAAAATTAGCTAAGTATATTAGAAAAATCTGCCAGAAGATGTGTAGTCAGTCCCTTTTATTTTTGCAAGGCTGCACCATATTAATCAAAATGTAACTTTTTAGCAGACGTGGACAATTTTAGCCAACCCAAACGGATGGAATCAGACGGTTGGGCCAGCAATGGGCTGATATTACCTGCTGGACTGAGCTAAAGTCATGCGCTAGCTGCCCAGCGCCCGTAGCCATCTTCTATCGCTGGCTAGCTGTGCTCGCTGCTCCTCGGCAATTCGCGGGCGGACGCTTGATCTGTAGCGACGCCGACGGTAGCTGGGGCAGCCGCCCCACCACGCCGCTGGCTGGCGCTCGGCCCGTGACCGTGAGTAGAACTTTGGCACCGCGACATGCCTTGCCGGCACACCCCTCCACCGAGCCGTCGAACACCGCCGCCGCCGATCACCACCGCTGCTCATCCAAACTTCCCACGGCATCCCGCCTGCCGCCGATGGAGCCCCACCTGCCTGCTGACCTCGCGCGCCTCCTCAAGACACGCCCGCTCCACGCCTTGCTCTCCAACGCGTCCACCTACAGCGCCGCACGCCACCTGTTCGACGCGGTGCCCCGCCCGACAGCCGCCCTGTGCTGCGCTTTCCTCTCTGGTCTCTCAAAGCTCTCGCTGCACCAGGAGTTCATCGAGGTGGTCTCCTCGCTGCACCGCAGGGGTGGCTCCATCCCGTCGGGTTGCATCCCGCTTGTACTAAAGGCATGCGCGCTGTCGGCAGCATCCTGCCAGGGCAGGCAGACGCATTGCCATGCCGTCGTGCGTGGGATGCTAGGAGATGTGTTCGTGCAGACTGCTCTGGTGGATTTCTACGCCAAGAATGGGGACATGGACTCTGCTCTGATGGCCTTCAAGGAAATGCCGGTGAAGGACCCTATACCGATGAATTGTTTGATCACCGGGTACTCCAAGTCTGGGGATGTGGAGGAGGCAAGAAGGCTTTTTGATAGTATGCCGAGAAGGACATCTGCTTCATGGAATTCGATGATTGCCTGCTATGCGCATGGTGGAGAGTTCCAGGAAGCACTGGCATTGTTTGATCAGATGTTGCGCGAGGGTGCAAGTCCAAATGCTATCACTATCACGACGGTGTTCTCCATTTGCGCCAAGACTGGCGATCTTGATACCGGAAGGCGGGCAAGGGAGTGGATCAGGGAGGAAGATTTGCAGAACGTGATAGTCCACACTGCTTTGATGGAAATGTTCGTCAAGTGCCGTGCTATCGACGAGGCATGTCAAGAGTTCGATCGGATGCCACGAAGGGATGTCATAGCATGGAGCACCATGATTGCTGGTTATTCACAAAATGGGAGACCACATGAATCTCTTGAGCTGTTTGAGAGGATGAAGGCAACCAATTGCAAGCCAAACGAAGTTACTCTTGTTGGTGTATTGTCTGCTTGTGCTCAGCTGGGTTCTGATGAACTCGGAGAACAGATTGGTAACTATATCGAGAGTCAGACATTGCCACTAACCAGCTATCTCGGATCTGCTCTGATTGATATGTACACCAAGTGTGGGCATGTTGCCAGAGCTCGCAGTGTCTTCAACCGGATGGAACAGAAGGTGGTTGTTACTTGGAACTCCATGATTAGAGGCCTAGCACTGAACGGCTTTGCAGAAGATGCAATCGCCTTGTACAGAAAGATGGTAGGAGATGGGATTCAGCCCAATGAGGTCACCTTTGTCGCGCTATTGACAGCATGTACCCATGCTGGCTTGGTAGACAAAGGCATAGCATTTTTTGAAGAGATGAAGAAGAAGCAACATGTCTCTCCTCAAGTTGAGCATTGCGCTTGCATAGTGGACCTCCTCTGCAAGTCTGGCAGGCTGTGGGAAGCCTACAAGTTCATCTGCGACATGGAAGTTGAACCAAATGCGGTGATTTGGAGCACGCTGCTCAGCGCCTGCAGAGTCCACGCGGACGTTGAGCTTGCCAAGCTCGCCGCGGGCAAGCTTGTGGCACTGGAGCCCAATAACTCGTCGATCTACGTTCTCCTGTCCAATATCTATGCTGATGCAGGGCTTTGGGGTGATGTGAGGGAGATCAGAGACCTGATGAGGAGCAAGAACTTGCAGAAGCTGTCCGCCTACAGTTGGATCGAACTAGACGGCGAGGTACACAGATTCCTGGTACAGGATACATATCACCCGAGGTCAGCTGAGATTTACAACGTCGTTGATGGCCTGGGCTTGCAATTGGAGAGGACTAGTCCTGATCATGAATTAGTTTCAGAGGTTTGCTGATCAAATTACTATCATGTCAATTACAATACTTTCTCACCAAATGTCAATGCAATTTGTCCTCTGTAGGAGTACAACTATAGAATAGAAACATATAAAAGGTGAGGTGCCTCAGATATTCATGGTTTTTCTCTCCTGGAGGTTTTTATGTCTCGTTTTTTTTAAACAAAAAACTTTATATCAGATGATTTGACTATCTGGGCCTTTGCCAAGTTTAAGCCCAGCCCAGTAAGAACTTTACTTAGCACATGGGTCTCTCCTCTCTCGAGACGGCCAGAGCACCAGATTCCTTCCCCTGAACCTGATCGAGATGGAGTCGGAAGCCGACAGGGCGGCAGCGCCGGCGCCGGCAGTCGCCGCGGAGACTAGCGACGACGCCATCCAGGAGGAGTCCCCGGCCACGGCCCCTTCCTCAGACGGAAAGCCCGTATCAGGGGCGGCGGCGGCCCCGGCGCCGGAGGTGGAGGTGCAGCTGTTCCGGCGCGGGCGTCCGGTGGCCGTGTTCCGGTCGCAGCTGGGCGGGTATACGCAGGACCAGCTGGAGGTGGGCGGCATCCTGGAGCAGCATGGCCTCAAGTCCGTCTTCGCCTACGACCCCGCCGCCGGCAAACGCGGCGTCGCCATCCGCTTCAACCCCCGCAACGGCCGCTCCCTCCTCACCTACGCCCCTGGCTCCACGATCTTCCTGGACGGCGAACCCAAGGTAATCTTAGAAGCAGCACCCACAAACACCACCGCACATCAATTTCGCCTCACTTGTTCCTTGATTTAGCAATTGTTTAGCTTACCTTGTCGCCTTAGCCAATTTTCTCCTCATATCATGCGTTTGTATCTTTGATGATGGTTTAGGATTCTTTGCTGAAGCCCATCACGAAGATGGTGATTGGGGTGGCTGCTATGACTGTGGTAGCTGCAGTGTTTCTGAAGGAGGCCAAGATGCCAGAGTGGCTTCAGTCATCTAAGCTGGGCACAGTGAACTTCCCACCATGGGTGCTGGCTTGCATGGTCATCGTGTTCATGAGGCTTCGGAAGAGAACCAAGGATGTCATGAAGAAGTTTGGCTGGGCCTCATGAGGTAGCAACAGTTTTACCTTTATTTTGTATACTTAAAGGCAAAGACAGAGGCAGAAGTAGTTGCCGTCAGAACTCAATGTTACTCTCAAAATTCAAGTTAATTGAATTGTAATAATTACAGTCTATATTCTGATAGGATGTGAGCATTTTGTTCTCAAGTTTTAAAAGTGTGAATGTGCGATATACAGTTCTGTACATCACTTCTAAATTATAAAAGTGTGAATGTGCGATATACAGTTTTATAAGTGGTTTTATTTCGTGTGGTGGCATTGTGCTGTTATTTGATCTCTAGTAGTACAAAGCAAAACTGATTCCCTTTTAAAAGAAAGAGGAAAATTAAGTTTTCTCCATATATTTTAACACTTACACATCAAATACTAAGAATTAGGGCCTCGCTGGATAGGTAGGTTCCTAGAGCAACCTCCTTGGCCCAAATATGTTCCTAATATTAGCGAGGGATGAGGGCATTACTTATGACTTTGAGCTATTTTATTACAAAACTTTTAGACTGTTTTTAGCATGTTATTCAATGTGCTGCTTCCTTGAGTCAGCTTTGAATATAAATCGAGTCCATCTCTGTGTTTTGAAATAAATTAAGCTGTACTAAAAATTCTCTACGGGATGCAAGTATTGATGGCTATCACACTACTAATCTGTTCCTTCCAATCAGCCATCAAAATATTACACCCCTAACCTGTGACACGCGGCGCAGTCCTTTTATGCCTGTGGAGCTTTTATAGTTTATGCAGATGACCAAAATAACAGACTAGCTAATAGGCTTACATTTGTATATCTGTATTTATGGCTTCATCAAGGACAAAGTCAAACATCATCTTTCACTGGGAACTACTGAACTCACCACCCAAAAAAACTGCAATTAGCCTGGACAAATAAGGATTAGGCCAAACAGGTGCACCTCTGTTCCTATGCCTTGCTGCATGATTGTCGTGAGGGTTTTGTCAGGCTGCTCCGGAAACTCATAGCGTGTGCTTTTATGGTTTATGCAGATGATCAAAATGACAGATCAGCATTTGCACACGATATCCTTCTATTCTTACATATTTGTAACGAACTTTATATGTAATAATTTGTATTAAACTATTAATAATCAGATGAAGTTGGGAAGATTTGATTGAATCGACAACCTTGCCACCTAATAAATGTGAATAGATCGTCAGAATTGAATTTAAGACAATTCACCAAACAGATAAAATATCACTTGTAATCCCTACAGACAGGAGCACACTCCACCCTTCGAAGATTTTACACCTATTTCCTATCTCATTACAATCTCCTCGTTTAAGACCTTGGGCCAAGCAGATAAAAGATCACCAGTAATCCCTACATGAGCACTCCCCACCCTTGAAATGATGAAACCTATTCCTATCTCTCATTACAATTTTCCTGTTGAAGACCTTAGATATTAATTTGGTGTAATCATGGCAGTCCCTGCATACTCTTAGGTTCTTCACAATCCTAATTTCCACGTCTTCTGGCAAAGCGATCAACCCAAAGGCCAGTGCCAGCTTCTCACTGTGCAAGGAGATGGCACCCTCTTTCTCCTCTTCCTCAATATCAAACAAGACCTCTCTGGTGTTCGCAGTGTACCCTTCCAGTCTCAGCCTCCGATTCATCTCTGCAAGCATCAGCTCGATCTCATTGTATCTTGGGTGTGACTTGCTTCCAGCAAAGAACTCGTGTACCTTGCCATCAACCTCAATGGTGCTCCACCCAGGCACTTTCTTCACTCCCTTGGCCTTCATCATGCCTCGGACCCTGCAGACGCCCTTCCAATTCTGTGATTCCGCATAGATGTTAGACAGCAGGACATGAGCTGCATCATTCTCAGACTCGATTGCCAAGAGCTTGTGTAATGCATATTTGCCCAATTCAACTCTGTTATGGATCCTAGAAGCGTTGAGTAGAGCTCCCCACACACCTTCATGTGGCTCCACTGGCATGGCATTGATGAAATTGATGGCATCGTCTAGACGTCCTGCTCGACCATAGATATCAACCATGCAGCCGTAGTGTTCTGGCCAAGGATCAACTTCATACTTGTCCATCGAGTCAAAACATGCCCGTCCCTCGTCAACCAACCCAGCCATAGAGCATCCATTGAGCACTGCAACAAAGCTGACACCATTAGGCTGTACTCCTGCACTCTCCATGCGCTTGAACAGCTGAAGGCACTCGGTCCCCATGCCATTCATTGCAAGGCCGCTAACCGCACTTGTCCAGGTATAAACATTCCTTTCAGCCATGCTCTCAAACACCTCCATGGCTGTCACCACCGCACCACACTTGGAATACATATCAACTAACGCAGTGCCGAGCTTGACCGACATCTGCATCCCTCGACTGCGTATGTACCAGTGTACCCACTTACCACGGTCCAATGCGCCCGTCTGCGCACAGGCAGTGAGCACAGAGACCAGCATCGCCTCGCCAGCGGTGGTGCCAGCACTGAGCATTTCGTCGAAAAGCATCAACGCCTCCCTCGACCTGCCCACGTGCACGTACCCCGCGACCATGGCGCTCCACGCGACGTGGTCCCGCTGCGGCATTCCGTCGAACATGAGGCGCGCGGCGTCCACGTCGCCGCCTGCAGCGAGCGCCGCCACCATCGCCGTGACGCACACGACGTCCGGGCACGCGATCTCCGCGAACGCGGCCCGTGCGGCGGCGACGTCTCCAAGCGCGGCGTACATGGAGAGCACCCCGCTCTGGACGTGCGGGTCCGCCACGTGGCCCCAGCGGACCGCGGCCCCGTGCGCGGACACCGCCTGCAGCCTCACACTCACCTCGGCGCGCACGGCGGTTGGCCTTCCTTCCGCGGCCGCCGAGGCGGCCGCGAGTGCGGTGGCGGCGCGGACGAGGAAGTTGAGGGAGTAGTGGTCGGGCGGGAGCGGGAGGTCCCGGAAGGCGGCGAACGCGAGGCCCGGCCGCGGCCCGCGGGCGAGCGCGCGGAGGAGCGCGTTGTGGGCGAGCAGCGTGGCGGGGCGCCGCGGGAGGACGAGGCGCGCGTAGGGGAGGAGGTGGATGGAGGCGGCGAGCGAGGCGAGGAAGGCGGCGAGGTGCGACGGGGTGGCGAGGCGGCCCGAGACGAGGAGGTGCGCGTGGAGCGCGCGGAGGTGGGAGTGGGACGACGCCCCGGCGAGTGACGGGAGCAGCGTGGTCGGGTCACGGAGCAGCGGTGGTGGCATCAGGTTGGAGTTGGACTGGGTCATCGTTTAGCGGCCGGACCGTCGGGTGCCCCGTGCCTTCCCGTTTTTGAAGTGCAGTGTGGATTGGGCCGGCCGATGGGAAATGAGCTTACGGCCTGCTACGCCGAGCTTATAGGTCCGCCCGACGTCCTTGTCATAGGCAGCGCGATTTGGTGCCGAAATCTTGTGAGCTTGCGTTCATGCACAGCACAGGAGGTCCCACATGATATGCATGAGCAGGTGAAGTCAGATCAGGCGCGTGATTATTCCTGTGGAACGCTGCTGAAACAACAGTGGAATCCGGTGCATTATCGTACAAGGCTCTGCAGGGCTTAGATTGTCCATTTCACACTGCAAACTGCGGCAAAGCTCTAGCCTGTAGATCGCTCCTTTTCTTGTATTTGCGAAACCTAAAAAATTTCATGGAAAACATGCATCGAGGTTTCAGGGGGGAGAAAGAAAGAAAGTTGAGAGACATGCGATGCAAAGGAAGAGCCAGAGGGCCAAAGCAGATGCTCTCTGAATCCCTGTCACCCTGCAAGATCAAAAATTTGGAAGGGGGGAACTGCACTGAAAGCTTGCAAGGGCTGCCAGTACATGTACAAGATAGAAACATCACTGACATGAGTCCGACAAAGTTGTTTTCTTGTCGGGTTACCCCACTCGAAATGCATCTCTGAACCAAACGTACACACAAGTACAGTAAACACGCCAAGTCCTCATCCAAAATGAAAGAACTGGTGCTAAAAAAAAACGAAAGAACAAACCCCCCTATGACAAATTGCATTGTAAAAAACTGTTGTGATGCATTGCAAGTTCCAATATTAATATTTCTGATTTTGTCTAAACGATGAAACACTGCACAGAACTACAATGTCCTCTTTTATAAACATATGTTGTATGTAATGCTCTTTTAACTTGTGAGCATCTTAGGTAAAACTTGAGTTTGATCCATGCGAACAAGATAACATGAGCTGTTGCAAAGATAAAAGGAGAACAGCCATGTGGGAAATCTGCAAGATCAATCCACAGGATGGCACCTGCTATCTTGCAGGCGTTGACATCGCCAAGCAACCAACCCAGCTTCTTTTGTTGTCAAAAAAAAAAAAAAAAAAAAAACCCAGCTTCTTTGACAGAGAACCATCCGGTGACGGTGACGGTGAAGCGAGCGCGAAGAGAGGGCGGTAAACGGGAGGCCGGACGAGCCTTTGGCAAAGGAGCGATGCGCAGCGCTGCTGCTATTCGAGGCAAAAATGCCATGGCCTCAAAGCGAGTTTCACCGGAGCACTCATTCTAGCCCTTTTCCCATAAATGGTGAAGCAAGACAAACCTGATGCCACTGTACATGTACCCACCGATCTCTCTGTTGCTTCCTCCGCAATTAACTTCTTTATTCTTGCCTTCGCCTTATCGGCTTCACAGGGATGGCAGTGCGTTGCTGGAAGCTGCGGCGAATTCTCTTCTCTTCTTTTTTTTTATTCCAAGGAGAAAATATCGTCGAGCCTGAAAGGACAAAAACACATACTGATGCTGTATGGTATGCTTTCAAGACAGGGATAGATGGAAAATACTGCTTGAAAAATCATCTAATTCAGAACCATATGAATGGTTTTTTTTCGAATACGTAAAAGTTTTGCGAGGACGGGTTTTTGGAGTTAGCTCACCCTCGCGAGATCGCGACCCTTTGTCCCGCCCATTATAGCACGTGTGTCGCCCAGGGCATAAGGGGCATGATGACTTGGCCTCATCCTCTCCTTCCTCCGGCTTAACACCGGCGGTCTGTTCAGGGAGATCCCCGGTAGGCCATTGAGGGCCCCCACAATAGAAATTTTACCCTCCGCACCGTCCCAATCCCCAGAACAGCCTCCCGACGTCGCCCGGACGCCTAGAAAACGCCCCGTTCGCTACCCGGACCGCTAATCCACCAATTGCCCCTCAACCCCCATGCCCTACCGATGGAGACCTAGGCTGAGAAGATCCCCGGAAGGCTACCGAGGACCGCCACGCTGGAAATTTTACCCTCCGCACCATCCCAAGCCCTAGAACAGCCTCCCGACGTCGTCCGAACGCCAACAAAACGCCCTGATCGCTGCCCGGACCACTAATCCACCAATTGCCCCTCAACCCCCATGCCATACCGGTGGAGGCCTAGGCCCAGAAAATCCCT
>JAKNSH010256795.1:0-10871 GCA_027790015.1 Cymbopogon flexuosus
TCAGCTAACGCTGCTTTACTATTAGAGAAAAAACACTTTACCATAGTTGATGAGCCAGGTGATAAGTTTAGATTATTCCAAACTATAAGTTTTTTTTTCTAGTTACATTTATTTCTAGATGTATATTTTGTCTTCTAGATACATAACGAATGAACTCTCTTTAAATTTATAGTACTTCCTCCACGTTACAAGTCGTCTTTTTTAATAGATTTTTTTTAAATGTATCTCGACACGCGCTAATTTGGAACGGAGGGACAGAAGAATTTGGAACGAGGGATGAGCTTTTACCTTCCCGATTCCAACAGTGGAATGGAACGTGGCAGAACAAGCCAACAAGACCATCGAGACTTGGGACATGTTTAGTTCCTTAATTTTAGAGTCGCAAATTCACTATTCTGATACTGTAGCACACTATAGCATTTTATTCGTATTTGATAAAAATTATTCAAATATTAACAAATTAGGTTTAAAACGTTCGTCTCGTAAAGTACAACCAAACTGTGCAATAAGTTTTTGATTTCATCTGTATTTAATATTCCATACATATACCGACATTTTAATGTGATGAGAAATATTTTTTTTATAGTGAATTTGGTGTCAAAATTCAGAAACTAAACAAGGCCTGGGCCTTGAGAGAGGACGCTGTGCGTGTGACTCTGACAGTCTGACTGACCTTCGTCTCCTTCACTGACGACGATCGAGTAGCATCGCAGTGGCAGGGGTGGTGCCATCGGGTTCGGGTCTCAGTCAGTCTCTGAGAGTAGACTCGAGAGAGGAAAGGTTGCTTTCGGGGCGGAAAGGGAGGCGAGCGCGAGCCTCCTGTGATCCCAATTAAGCGCCCAGCCCACCCGCGCCGCGACGGCCCCAAAACGGCAAACCTCCCCATCCCGCCCGCCGTCCGCCGTCCGCCGTCCGCCCGCGATGCCACCCACGCCGCCGGAGACGGAGACGGAGCCGGAGTTCGCCGAGGTCGACCCAACCGGCCGCTACGGGCGGGTAATGATGCCTCCCTTCCATTCCCGACCACCTTCCTCTTCCCCGCTCGATTCGGCGGCCTCTGATCCCTCACCCCCCGCTCTCCCGTGCTCACGCATTCTGCCGCACTCTTGCAGTACACGGAGGTTCTTGGCAAGGGCGCCTTCAAGACGGTGTATCCTTTCATTCCCCTTCGGGGGGTGTTTGATGTCTGGGTCCGATTCGGGGACGTTTGACTTCGCGTGATTGATTAAAGATCCCGTTTTTACGCGGTACATGCTGTGGGAGGGGATCGTTTCTTAGGTTCTCGCCGATTTGGATGGTTTCTGATGGGCTCATTGCCCAAAAGTTCCTGCCCTGATGCCACTTTCTCTGTATATTGAATATGATATGATATGCCTCACATGTTGCCTGCCTTTTTGTTGGGAATTCTAATTTCCTTCCTTTCGTTGAAATACCTGACTGCATTGCTCTGCTGTGACTGCTTGATGCATTGTCTGTTGTCTCCATTTCAGTTCCCAATTCCATTTTGTACCTGCTGTCCTAGGCTCATCAAGTAGACATTTTGGTATGACGGTTACAGCAGGGGTCGTTTGACTGCGTGCTATCAAATGAAGAACCCCCATGTCTACCCATGGGGGTTGGAATCTTTTCTTATGTTCTCAACACTTTGCCTAGTGGTTGCATCACGTCATTTGGACAGATTAGCTCTATGCTTTCTCGTTCACTTATCTCCCAAAGTTCCTGCCCTGATGCCTCTAAGGTGCAGCCTCTTGGGGCCTAGGATACTCTGACTGGCATATATTGCTGTTGTGTGCAAATTCTGATATTTTTTTTTCATTTAGATATGCTGGCGCATTGCTGTGCTGTGATTGCTCAATGTGTCGTCTTCTTTTCAGTTTCCCATTTCATTTGTACCTCATGTCCTAGGGTTATTTAGTGTCACGTTTCAGTATTATCAATTCCAGCCTGTTTTTTGAGATGTGCATGTCTAACATGATTATTTAGCTGCCTTTCTCTGGTGTGGAAAGTGATTAGTGCCATCTTCTTTTGGATAACGATCATTTATGTCATCATTTAGTATGTTCGTAAGCTTAAACGATCGTTTTCCCCTTTTTCCAGTGCACAGTACATTTATCTTCAGTACCTAAGTTATCGTGGTAGCCATTCAAATTGCTTGAATACTTGAAATAATTCTGCCTGTGCCAAATTAATATTATGCATGTTGATGCATTTATCACTTGCGACACTAGTTTCTAGCTGCTGGTAATTGAACCGTTTTGTATCCATTGTAAAAAGTTCAGTTCTAGAAACTGTTTATTTCTGGTAAGACCAAAATCATGTGTGTATGCATTTCATTTGAGATATTCTCTTAGTCAATCTTGATGAAAAGGAAAACCCAACATTTTCTTTAGATGCCTAGACTTTTGCGTTATGTCCACAACTGTTTTTAGTCCCTGGAGATGTGCCATGGTGATAATCTATTTATGCGAATTAGCACTCATATCTTTTCCAATTCTATCCACTTGGGATCCTTGATTTAGATTTATTGGCATAGATACAAAGCTTTTGATCAACTTGAAGGGCTAGAAGTCGCTTGGAACCAGATCAAAGTGGGAGATTTACTTCGGAACAATGATGATTTGGAGAGGCTGAGATCAGAAGTGCGGTTGCTTAAAACCCTCAAGCATAAAAACATAATAAAGTTCTACAATTCATGGCTTGACAGAAGAAACAACAATATAAATTTCATCACAGAGGTCTTCACGTCAGGGACATTGCGCCAGTACGTGCCTCTTTGATTATAATTGTTTTTCTTAAGATATTTTGTGCAAGCTGCATTAAGTAACTGAAACCATTTGGGTTAACATTATTATTATCACCCAGCCATAATAATAAGAGGACACAACATTTTTTTTTCTGAGAATCGCTGGCATGACTTTTGCCACTGCCAGGCAAATATATTCATAGAGAGAAGAGGACACAACATTGATATGAAAAAAATTTACAAGCTACATACATTTTAGATCTTTGAAAATACATGACCTTTCTCTTGCTGAACCTTGTATCGACCTCTTCGTTTTTTGTTTAGGTACCGGATTAAGCACAAGAAGGTAGACATTAGAGCTTTAAAGAAATGGTCAAGGCAAATCTTGAGTGGTCTTGTCTACCTGCACAGCCACGATCCACCTGTAATCCATAGAGACTTAAAATGTGACAATATATTTGTGAATGGAAACCAGGGTGAGGTAAAGATTGGAGACCTTGGTTTAGCAACTATCCTGGATAATGCACGTTCAGCTCATAGCATCATTGGTAAGCAAATCATTTCATTTTATTATTCCATTAGTAATTTATAATTTCTCGTGTAACCTCTGCTTCTTCATAGGTACACCGGAATTCATGGCACCTGAACTCTATGACGAGGAATATAATGAGCTTGTAGACATCTATGCTTTTGGGATGTGTTTACTGGAGCTTGTTACATTTGAGTACCCATATTGTGAATGTTCGAATGCAGCACAGATATACAAAAAAGTATCTGATGTTAGTTTACTTATCCTTCCAGTTACTTTTAGCTATTTCTTTCAGAATGAAACGATATATGGATCTTGGCTAAACATGAAGCCAGAGTTATGCATTTTAGTTAGGGTGATCTTTGAACATTATTTTCCTACATAGTCTGTGACTTTTTATCTTTAGATTTAGTTAAGAGCCATATGTTTTAAACAAATAGTCACCTTTTTCTAATGAAATCTGTGACACTACTGCTGCCGCAAATGGCTTCAGCTGAAATAATTTAAAGTATAGGACCCGAATAGAAGTTTAAAAAAGTGAGCATGCTGTCCGACTCTGCTAATGTAGTTCTAGTTGAGTTAATGCATCTATTTTAAGTGGAAGGTATCTTTTTATGGTTATAAACGAGCAAACAGGACTATTCATCGGTGAGTATTGTATCAGAAACATGACTGTCCCTAGAAATTACACAAGTAACCACTAGCATGATTTGTTTGAAGTTTCATAATATATAGATGGATAAGGCCTAAGCCAAGGCAGTGTCAAATGTATCCCTATGGTTGTCTTGTCTTATACTATACGCCTCTGCTTTAGTATTTTGGTTCATAGAAATTACATAAGCAACCACTGTCATTTGCACCGACATAATGGATCAAGGGGTAGTGGGCTAGTTTCTAGCTACAGCCACAAGTGGGACATCTGGCTCTGTGGTTGTCTTTTATTCTGCTAGTATGTTGCATTATTTGCTCAACCTGGTATGAAACTGCCTATAGTGTCATACTGGTGGATATGTCATTCTAAAGAGTTCATGACTTTTCTTTAACGCAAAACACATACTAGTCTGTTCATTGGTAATGTTTTGGAGGAATATCTTCTTGTTGCCGGACTTCTCTTTCTTGATTAGATTGAACACACCTGCAGAGGATGCACATACTAGATTTGCCACATAGTCTACTCCAAAAGTGACTTTATATTGTTCATGCTGTGCATGTCCTAGGAAATATATTCTTCCTTGAATCCATGTTCATAGTACAATGAAGTGGCATTTCTCAGTTTCGTAATCTCTTTATTTGTGGTATATTTGACAGGGTGAAAAGCCCGGTTCACTGGCTAAGATTGATGATCCTGAAGTAAAGTTATTTATAGAGAAATGCATTGCTAAAGCCACTAAAAGACTTTCGGCAAAAGAACTCTTGATGGATCCTTTTCTCCTAGATGTTAGTGATGAAAAAATATTCTATCCACTGCATCCAAATATTAATACATCAGGTACGTAACTGAATTGGAGATGTCTCAAGCTACAGATGCAGATTACAGTACACTTTCTCGTTCCCACATAACTGTACTTTAGAATAAACATGGCAGATACGGGTAGTCCAAAACCAAGCTCTAGTTTCAGATATGACAGAGTAGCATCATCTGTGGGCCGCCATGATTGCTCAGGTATAGTCGTGAAAAGGTGTAATGAACATGGCACCGATTTAATGATCCACCAGTACGAGGCTTCCTCTCATTTTGATATGTCAACCTTATTATGAAATGCAGGCAGCATGTCAGATTCACATCCTTCTGATCACTATGTTCATGACACCGTTGGTCCACATGCTGCAATTGGTCGAAGTATCACAGTTGAGAGTCAACGGAAGGATTTGAATACAATATTTTTGAAACTGCGCATTGCTGATTCAACAGGTTTTTATGATAAAATATTGAAATCTCATTGAATTATCATGGTATTGTTAATCTGACACTTATCCTCTATCCATTTTTTTATCCCAATGCAGGTCATGCCCAAAACATCCACTTCCCCTTTGATATTGAAGCGGACACCTCAATCAGTGTTGCAACTGAGATGGTTGTGCAGCTGGATCTCACAGATCAAGATGTAACAGCGATTGCAGAAATGATAGATGCTGAAATACGTTCGCATATTCCTGATTGGGCTGCAGAGGAATCAATTGACAATCAAGGGGATGAAGCTGCTCATTCTGAGACCCATAGTTCAGACGGTGACGAGGGAACTTCTGAATTCCATAATGAGGTTGATGCATCACATAACGGCTTTGTTCAAGAACAGCTTCCTTCTGGACGGAAGTACTGGTCAGATTCACCCAGGAGAGATGGTGAAATATCTCATTTGGTGGTGGAACCTGAAATTGGTGATAGCATTGCCAATGGAATACCAAAGAGGAACAAAATAGACGACATTGTGAGCTGTGCAAGAGATATGGAGGACCAATCCTTTGGCTCTTCCATCCATCCTGTTGAAGGCATGTATGAACAAATATCATCATCTGTGGTAGACAGCATGTCTAGGGAAGCTTCTGTTGGTAGCAGCCCTCGCTCTTTAGATGATGAGCGGGAGCACAATTCTAATCGGCATCTGGTAGCAGATGTCACTGAGAGGTTAATAGACCTGTTGGCTCAGCAGCAAGAGGAGCTTAGTGCGCTCCAAAGGAAGCATAAGGCAGACATAGAGGACATGTTGAAAACTGTACCAGCAGAGGATCGGGAAGAGACCTTAACTCGATGCCGCTTGAAGATGGAACAGAAAAACAGAGCTGACAAACCTTAGCTAAACTGTTTCCTGTGCATCTTCTCTGTGTGTTGTTAGATTTATACATACTCACACCAAGGAGTTGTTTACAGTGGTTGTTGTGCAAAAGGGGATCTCTGTTGTGCAAAAGTTAGTCTGAAGCCTTTTTCATTGTTCTTTTTGATATAATGGAGAAGCTGGAAGTGCTTGTCTGGAGGTCTTTCAATTCACTGACCAAGCACTAAATAGTAATCAAACAGTGTGGAGGTTTTTGACGGCAAGTTGAAGTTTCTGCTCGACAAATAAAATCTGCAGATACCACTATGCCGCTGTGTGCCTGAATTAATGGTTCATAAGGAGTGCCTCCCTTTCTTTTTATTTTTCTTTCTTTTTTCTTTCTTTTGTACTTTGACTTGCCAAGGATATACATCAGTGTTTGAGCTGTTCCAAACTTGCAATGACAGACTTAAAGTGCAATTATTTTCTGGGTCACATGGTTCCCCAAGTTCTTAGAGCTGTACCATATGTTAATGTGCGCACATACTGGTGCATATACTTGATTCACTCATTTCTATTATTGTCTGCATACATACACATATACAGATAGATGTATATATATATTTTTCTGAATGTAAAGAGGCAGGATGTGCCATTTATATTTTTTTTAAAAAGGGAAAGGATAGGTGTATATATTTGTTAATTGCAAGTGTTCCGTGGAGGCTGCTGAAGCTGCGGAGGAAGTCTCCATGCACTCCCAGTGATGAGGTAGCAGATCTGGATTCTGGGAGTGGGCCGTGGATGATAAACAAGCATTTGTGCAACACATGCATGCTCCAGATCTCCCACATGCATCTGCCTGGCTGCCCCAGTTTTGTTTATGCCTTTGTGCACTTCTTTTCAGTGGTGCATCTGAATCTGTGTACTTGAAACCTGAGGCTCTGCAACCCAGCTGGTTGGGTTAGGAATTGAGCACATAGAAATTGGATCTGTGTTACAGACTACAGTGGCAGGGCCACCCTCCAATGCTCTGTAACCACATCTTGGGATCAATCCCCTTCATACATGGAGGAAGGAGAGGATGTGGAGACTTGTTGACCACTAGAGCTGGTTTGGGGGACTTAAATAAACAAGCAGCATCAGGAGAGATGAGTCCAAGACTAACAGAAGTTAAAAGATTACAGAGCTGTTTGGTTGGAGGCCTCTGATCTCCTAGCCCAGTCAGCAATCTCAGTCCCAGGTCTCCAAAATTTGGACGCCTTGGATTCAAGTCTGGATCAGGCAGTTTTGCCTGGGTTCAAACCAATCAGGCCTTGACCCAACCAGCTAATGTCAATCTCCAAATTGTTACTGCAAGGTACTCCTATCCTAGTGACTGTTTTTTCCTCAATGAGATTATGGCATAATATAATTGCGTAAGTAGAGTGTTGCGATTTGATAAATTCCACATCTCTATATCTTTAAAGGTTCATGTTGAATTGAATGATAATTGTATGTATATATGCGCCCCACAAACAAAGCCTCTTTATGGATATGGTGCATGCATCAAACCAATAAAGGAAGCAGGACACACAACACATGCATACCCAGATGGCCATGAAAACAACAAGCAGCACACCTCTTGCACTGCATTGCAGTGCATGCTGTTGCTGTCCTCTCATTTTCACACCACAGCTAATACTAGCTACAAAGACTGCACCGACATCGATCAGCGCAAATCAAGGAGGAGCAATGAACTGAAACTGGATACAAACAAACAAGAGAAACTAACACAACAGAAAATTCAATACCAAAATCACCAAGCTGACTGGTTGCTATTATTATATATACATATATATTGATATGTATATTCAAATATGATGACGACGACGATAATGATCCATCCATACATATATGTATGTATATGTATCCAACAAACAACCCATCATCCAACACATGAATCCAATGCAATTATGTAGCATTTTGCCTGTATCCAGCAGAGCCGATCGATCTGATGATCGAATATTATAGTTTAGTGATGGCGAAAGGTATCGTAGCTCCATGATGATGATGATTGATGATGAGTTCATCACCCACCACCGTACCCTCTCATCCATGCATGCATGTTCCTTCTTCTTCCTCCTCCTCTCTGGTCTCTGCAAGCACCAAAGCTCTCTGGTCATCACTATATAAGCATCTCTTGTTCCTCCCCTGCGCCTTCCTCTCTCTCTCTTTCCTTTCCCTCTCTCTCTTCTACATGAAGCTGTCGATGCTGTAGCGCTGTATATAGCCATGCTGGACCACCACGTGTCATCCTACACGCACCGGAGCGGCGGCGGCGGCGTCGACCAGCCCACGGCGGCGCCGTCGCCTTGCGACCTCGCGGCCGTCGACGACGTCGCGACCAACGGCAGCCACAAGCCAGGCAAGGCCGTGACCGCGTCCGTGTACCGCGCCAAGATCGCCGGTCACTCGCGCATCGTGACGGTGTCGTGGTCCCGCGACCTCCTCTCGCACGCATTCGCCGTGGCCATCTCCGGCGCCGACGGCGCGTCCGCGGAGTGCAGAGTAGAGCTCCGGCCGTGGCAGTTCTGGCGCCGGGCCGGGTCACGGCGGGTGGAGCTCTGCGGCGGCGCGTCGACCTCCCCGGCGCCCGTGCGCGTGCTGTGGGACCTCCGGCGGGCGCGGTTCGGCGCCGGAGTCCCCGAGCCACGGTGCGGGTACTTCGTGGCGCTCGAGGCGGCCGGCGAGGTGGTGCTGGTGCAGGGCGACATGCGGCGCGACGCGCTCCGGCGCGCGGCGCCGTGCCCCGCCGCGGAGGCCGAGGCCGTCCCCGTGGCGCGGCGGGAGCACGTGTTCGGGCGGCGGCGGTTCGTGGCCAAGGCGCGGTTCCATGACCAGGGAGACGTGCACGACATCGTCATCGAGTGTGGCGGTGGCGGCGAGGGTGGCGAGGCTGACGTTGAGATGACCATCGCCATCGACGGCGAGGAGGCCGTGCAGGTGAAGCATTTGCAGTGGAAGTTCAGAGGCAACCAGTCGCTCACCTTCAGCCGGGCAAAGGTGGAGGTGTTCTGGGATGTCCATGACTGGCTCTTCAGCGCCGGCACCAGGCCGGCGCTCTTCATCTTCAGGCCGATTGTGCTGTCCAGCACGTCGGCGCCGGCGGGGATGGCCGCCGGGATGCTCGACGGCACGGTGGCTGCCACCACTGGCTTCTGCTTGTACCTCTACGCGTGGAAGCTCGACTAAGCTGCCATGCATGTTGATCGATTGATGAGACCGTACTGCTCCGTGACTGTCAGCCAATGCAAAATTGCATTCCTTTGAACTCAAATTGATGATGAGTAAGAAATTTTTTTCCTTTTCATTTTGTAATTTTGGAAAGAGATATATATAACTATTAATTGGGTATATACTTCTTCAATCAAAATAAAGAGGCCATTGCCACCACCCTGTTACATTGCAATTTGCAAATGTGTTCAGCAATAACAGAGGTCATCAAGATCACAGCCTTTGATATCTCCCTCCCTTGTGCAGATGCTCCTCTGTTTTTCCTCACCAGGAATAAACACCAAGAGAAGAGCAGTTACTGACTTACCTCTTGTAAAGTGTTTATTGACTTTACTTATTATGCTTCATCTGCACATATATATATATGTAGAGAACAATAGAAGCAAAGGATACATATTATGCACTGTAATTTGTAAACTCTTGGAGAACAATTTCCATCTGATTGACAGAGAGGGAGATCTTATTTACTGCCAGTAGTAGTACTGTATGATTAGGGAAATGATATGAGAGAGAGAAGGGGAGACAGGTGGTCTGCAAGACTGCAGTGTGCAATGTGTGGGTGGGAGGCACATGGGAGGATGAGACGACAGGGAGTGGGTTCCAGTGCTATGGTGTGCTGCCTGCAGCCAGCAGCAGTTGTGGACAACTGACTCAGCCTAGCAGCTCACTGATCCAAGAAAATATATATACATATATATTGCCACCGCAAAAGATGACAGATTGGATCCACCACCACCCTAATCTCCTCCTCTTGCCCCCACATACACTTGATTAGTTTTAGGTTTATCATGTACCAGTTCACATTATTAACCTAGCAAGCAATCCGGGGCATCCTATGTGATGCATGATGTGAAAAGAACTCACATTGTGACCCCTCACCCACTAGGACATACTCCTTCCGTACCATTGAGATTGCCATTTTTAACTTTGGAGTACCATTTGTTTTATTTAAAAAATTTGTATAAATCATCAAATATATAAATCATCATTAAAGTATCGCTAATGTTAATAAGCCATAACAAAATAAACATTATTTGTATAAGTTTTTTTGAATAAGAAGAATGATTAGATAAAATGGTGCGGAGTTGAAAACGACGATATCATTTTTTTCAGATTACATAGTACGACGCAGACGCCCAATGCGTACGCAGACTCACCCATATGAACAATTTTCATTAGATTTGGAATGTTTGACAATGGCTTCGTTCTATTCCGGCTCCTCGCTATAGTGCATGAAGGAGTCAGAGTCGGTGAAAATAAAAACTTGGCTTATTATTTGGAGAGAACAAAAAAAAGATCAAAATGATTGCTTTGGTACACTGTAAACTTCACATCTGGCTTGAGTGGCTCTACAAAATGAGGCATAACCAAAAATAAAATAAAATTGCGCACCTACGTACTTACCTTTTTTTTTTTGGCAAAATTTGCTGGTGGACACTGCGAAAACAACAAATCTGCTGGCTCACACCGCAAACTAGCTTATTTGTCCAGTACCATTATAATTTCTTGTTTCTTTGCCAGTGGACACCGCGCTTATTAAAATAAGAATTTTAAAGAAAAGGGAGAGAGAAAC
>JAKNSH010256978.1:0-14296 GCA_027790015.1 Cymbopogon flexuosus
TGCTCCTCTTCTTCGCCTCCTGGTCCTGGGCAGCAGCATTGTTGCTGTTGTCCAGAAGCTCATCCCATCCTCCATATCCACCACCGCTTTTATTGCCTCCCCAGCCATCTCCACTGCTGCTGCTCTTGGTATTACCATCAGCTCCAACTGCAATTGAGGCATCAGCATCAGCAAAATCTTTAGGAACCCATGACTGGTAGTTGTGCCTCCTCCTCCTCCTCCTCTCATAATAGTTGCTGCTGCTGTATCCATTGCGTCGACCACCTGTCCGAAAGGCAGTGGCGTCCTCTTGGAATGGTCTCCTCCACCTGTAATTCTTTTTGAAGAAAAGCATCCACCAGTCATCGCGGTCGTTGCCTTTTCTCCTCCTAAGCAGAAATGATATGGCCGACTGACTGAGCGGGATCGCCATGGCCATTACAAAGGCCTTTAGCCCCGTTGCAGCAAACATGGACACAAGCATCATCGGTAGAACGGATCCGTACGTCTTAGATACCTAGGCACAAAATATAGAAATTATGCAGCAGGCCATTGATCAGTCACCACGACAATAACGAAGCACAGTTATTCGTTCATTGATTTTGTTACAGTACTGATCTGATATGCTGCTGAATTACTGAAGAAATGAAAAGCAGCAGGAACAGAAGCTGATAATAAGTTTTGGGTTAATTGATTGTAGTCAGAAGTTAAGATCCTAATTATTCAGATAGAGAATAATTAATAAGTAGCAATTTGGTTTAATTGGATATACTTGGCAAAATACAGATATAGTTGCTTGATTTAGTAGCATTGTTTTTTTTTTTTTGAGTTTAAGGGCATAGCCGCATGCATAGCGCCGGTCTATTAATCAGGCCAAAAAAATGAAGGATGGTTTGATTTAGTTTCAAGCATTTTTACTGTAACTCATATGAGTGCCAAAGAATCTATGATCCCAATCCAATTATACGTTCACTGTACAGTTAGGTATGGTTCAAGCACGCAAGAAAATTATTGATGACATAACGAGAGAGCGTAACAAAGAGGAAGAAAAAAAAATACAGAAACAGAAATCTATACAGTGCATACTATGTAGCAGACCTTGGAGAACCAGGACTCGTCGAATAGCTCCCTGGCCCAGCCGAATCCAGAGAACGCAGCCTCATCCACGTAATCGTAATCGTAGTCTTCTTGGCTGCCGTCGGGGTCGGACCACCACCACCTCCTCGTTGCTCTGCTGCTCGTGGTGGTGGTGGAGCTGCCTCTTCCATTGGCATTGCCGTTGGAGAACCACCAGCATGAGCAGCGGCGGCGGAGGGAGGAGGATGAGAGAGGAAAGGGCGGTTTGCCTGGTGGTGTTGGAACTGGAGGCGCAGTGGCAGCAGCCACTATCAGTCGCACGCCGAGGCCAACGTCGATCATTTGTTCATTGCATAGAGTCATGGCGGAGTTATTTATTTTTGGCATTTTAGAGGATCGTGGAAGAGCTAAGGGACGTTAGAATAGATAAAAAAAATTGAGGCGCTGGTTCTGGAGAGTAAAGAGATGGTCCATGATAGGCACTCTCAGGAGAAAGTTGAGGACGTTCTACACTCAGAAGATTTCGATAAATTGGTGGCTCAGAGTATCTCCAAAAGTTACCAAAACTCTCTCAATTCAAGATTTCTGACAAAATTGAAAAAAAAATATATTTCCCACAACTCCCAACCCGAGCTCTCAATCTGTTTGGCACTTCTTTTGGGGATCTTTTTGGCACTTGGGAGGACTAAAATCTTGGTCCTAGGATATGGGCCTAGGCCCTAGGCGAGGCCCAGAATACACTTTACGTGTACATGTAAATTTTTGGCCCAAATAAAAATAGTCTAAGCGTCTTTCAAACAAAAAAAAAATAGTCTAAGCCGTTGGGCTAGATTCTACTGCGACCGGCCCAGTTTCAGCGTCTCTCGTCTCCCTCGCGGCCTTGACCACGAGTCTGCAAGCCCGCAATCCCTACCCGACTCGTTTGGCGTTCCTCACGGCCTGCCGCCGCATCAACCCAGCAGAGGGTGTCGAGACACCGCATCTCGCGCCCAGACCCAGCGCCCCCCTCGTCGCCGCCGGCGCGCCGCCATGGTGTCGCAGCACGGCGTCCTCCTCGCCGTTAACATCATCTCCGACCACTTCGGCCCCATCGTATCCGTAAGCCCGCCTCCGTCCCCTCCTCCTCCTCCTCCTCTCCCCGCCGTTCCTCGCACGCTTGCATAGCGAGCGCGCGAATGCGCTGCCCTAACACCCGCCCGCCGGGTCCCTTCTATCGCAGAGAGTGTGTGGCTGCCTTCTGCGCCACGGCGCGCTGTCGCTGCAGGAGATCGTCCGCCGCCTCGAGCTCTCGACGGGCCAGGTGAAGAACTCCCTCCTCATCCTCATTCAGCACAACTGCGTCCAGGCCTACACAAGCCCCAGAGGCAAGCCCCTCTGCGAAACATTGCTTATATGTAGCATCTGATTTGGTGCACTATCAGAATTTGATGCCACCATTAATTGGGCGCTTGCAGGGGGTGGCGATAAGACGGTGACGCTCTACTTGGCCATCTTCGACAATGTCCTGCACCGGCTGCGCTTCTCAAAGTTCCTTTCTGTCGTCCGTGTGGATATTCCAGAGGTAGTTTATATAAGTTTGATTGCAATCGTTTTTGTTTATGCTGTTACATTTTAAAATCGAAACTGGTATAATCAGTCGTGACAGTCCTTCTCTAATTGCTGAAGTCAATATGGAGTAAAAGTCAGGTGGATGTGGTTGTTTGGTAGATGCATCTTCACCTTGTTCAATGTTCCAGAGTAGTGGTACGGGCCACTTTAGTTTCTTAGTGCTACACTGAAGATTGTCCGGACAACCTAGAATGTGCATCATTAGTCAGATCTGGTGCCTTGGGTAGTTAGCACTCGACGCTGTCAATGACATTGATGCATTCATAATATTTCAAACTGTACTTGTTATTTGGAGAATAGCGGGTAGTTAATCCTTTCTATCTGGAACTTTGCATTTGGCATGATCAAGATAGCAATGCTGGACATATTATTTTTCCTCCAATGGGATCTTGTTTGGATTTTGGACGTCTACGCCCCTGTTTTGCAGGATCTGAACTGTTATGGCCTGGGTTAGGGTGCTGTGCTGTATGAGGATTGAGTCTTCGAGGGTGAATGAATGCTCAATGGGGCACTTGAGAATGGGCGTATGCTTGGATGGTGTCACCCAAACACAAGGCTGAGGGGCAGATGATGATCCATTAAAATATATTATTTGAAAAATAAAATAAAATAAAATCAGAACCTAGATATATAAATCCAATTTAACTATCAGCATATGTAAAATTTGGACATATATGTAATATAGTATACCAAACTAAAGTCACTGCATCATCCCTCCTGCTGATCTGGCTTTCCTTGGACAGCCACGCCTGACATGTCCCTACTCGTAAAGGTTGAGTATGCGCAAGATATTATGTCTTGTTTGCATCCTAAACTTGTTGTATGAGTTATAACAGGTGTTAGAAAGCATTTTGGTTACTTATGATGCCCATCCTAAATGTTTGATTTAATTGGTTATGCTCTTTTGCTATTTGCTGACTGCAGTTGCAGTTATTGGTTTGTGAAAGTTAGTCGTAACTCTTAACATCAACTTCTCTTTAGTCGATGTACTTGTACCACTGAAATTATCATTTGTTTCATTCTATTCTCTGTCAGAAAGAAGCACTTGTTGTAACTTTAGGTCCCAACATATTTTGTCGTAGTTATCAACATATGTTGTCATAGTTAGCTTTTTTGTGACGTTTTGCAACTCGCAGTCAGAAGTTCTTCTTGGAGGATTACTACAGAATGGTAGACTAACATTTGATCAACTTGTGGATCGAACACTAGCTAAAGTACCAGAAGGTCAGTATTTTTATTGATGTGGTTATCTCACCATTCTTTGCTCTTTTTGTGATAATGGTTGCTTTCTTTTCTGTCTGAACGTCGGCCTTTTAGCCATAACATTTCAAAGTTATCCTTCGATTAATGGGTCAGTAAATGTTTCAGGCAGCCCCTTACCAACAAGGGAAGAAATACGAATGAACTTCAACAAACTTGTATATGCACATTATGTGGAACGTTGCCCAAAACCGGAACCTTTTTTCGATCCTCTTGCAGTAGAACAACCTAAATCCACAAGGAAACGAGCTCCTAAAGTAAGTCACTTTCGTTCTTTATTAGACGTTATGGTTATTAGTTTGTAGTTTTTAGAATCTGATCAATTCTATTTCATACTCCCTTTGTTTCACAGTAATATTCTATTTTCTTGGAGTGTGTTGTCTCATTACCTTATTATAATAGAGAAGCCATTTGATAGGGGGCATGCATGGTGAGATATAATGGAATGTCTTAGATTCCTTCATTTTTGTGGGTTTGGACTTTTATTGTGTAGGGATTGATAAAAAAATGACTAGCCTACTCATAGCCAAAAACTAATTTATTTGAAGCAAATTTGTGAACTCAGTGGTTGAAAAATAGCAGAGCAGTGATAGAAGGAAATAGCACACTGTTGCCCCCTCATGACAAGGAATTACTACACATCTTGTTTTGGTTCTGGGCTGGTTTGTAGTTTTTTTGTAACCCCATACACATGATGATTGTCTGGGTGAACTGACAATGTATCTTTGGTACAGATTGTTGAGCCGATTCTTTCACTTGAGCAGAAAGTTGTCTATACTGCAGCTCTATCTGACGCAGAAAGATTTTCTGAGATACCATACTTCATGGAAGGGTCATCGAGTGCAAATGATGGCCATCATGCTGTTGCTGGCAATAAGGTATTATGCTCTGCTTAGTTATAGTGATCATCATGTTGCGATGCTGTGGTTTTTCATGCTATTACAACAGTAAAGTGTAAATGCTGATCCTGTTTCTGCTTTCCTATCTTGTTAAGTATATAAGGCAAACATGGTGTTCTAGCCTTCTAGGTTATTTGCTAATGAAAACTATGATTGATCGACTAACAAATTTGAACTGCATGGTCTAGATGATACGTAGACCAAAATTAGCGCTGAACCTTTTTTTTTTGGCTTAAATTTGCTCCAGATAACACAGTTGACTTTAGATCCAGATGAGCATGGTTTTTGTTATCCAAACTATCTTTTTTGAGCAAACTTTTCCCACATAAATTTTCTGGTGCTTAGGATCATGTAGACCGCGTTAGAGTCCACCAAACTATGGACATACGTTTCCCCTTTTTTGAGTTGCAATATTTCTTTTTTTTTTACTGAGATATTAGCCATGCATCATCATTGTGGTCCATCTTATTTGGGAGCTTTAAAGCATGAATCATTAGCTTTCATTAGATGTTTTTCTTTTTGGTAGAATTTATTATATCGTATTTGCCTTTTTATGGGGGCTTTAAAACATGAATCATTAGCTTTCATTCTATTTTGATACTGTTTTAAAATACATATGGGATATGTTACTCTGTTCATCTCCTAATTATCTTATCATTTTTTCCCAGCGAAAACATGAAGCCTTAGAAGTTGATGAAGAGGATTCGATAATTGCAGAAAGTGAAGTACTTTGGCGGATAAATTTTGAGAGGTTCATATTTTGTTTAAAGAAGAAGGTGTGCTTATGTACTTGCATGTATTCATGTCCTTTCCACTCTCTATTTGTGCTTCCATTTGCATGTCTGCAGAGACTTCTTGAAGCAGGATCCTTGTATAGCTAGATGCAAACCAATTCATTCTACTTTGTCTTTTCTTGTGAACTAAATATTCTATTTTACCAGAAACAACAAGGGGCAGGTTTTCTGAATAATATATCGTTAAATAGGATTAAGAGCAGAATGAGCTACGAAACAAGGGCTGGCAATTCCATTTTTCGAAAAAAAAGTTCATTAGATATCAGAGGTTGGTAAATGAAACTGTCTTCTGTATTAAGAGGAAGAGAAAGGGAGTACTGAACCCTTTCTTGAGTTACTCACGTAACATGACCTGTTAGCACCTGCCACCTGGGTTCGAGCCTGGTTTTGGATCAGCTGCCACTTAACTACCAACTGAGATAATACTTCTTTTTTAAAAAAAATTCAAACATGGAGGAGAGCTGTGCATCATTATTTTTGGAAGAACACCAAGCTATTTGCTCGATGGTCGGTTCTCTCTATAAAGACATCTTACATAAGCTTGCCATCTGTTCCCCTGCATTGCGTGTACTTGCACTGTAGTTATTCTGTTATTTTTAAAATCTTCCAAACAGCCTCCACTCCAAAATAAGAAAACTGTTAGCTTCACATTTTTGTATATATATTTATTTGTATGCCACATGCTATTATATATTTGTACATGCTGATTATTTAACTGTACATTTTTGTATTATATTTATTTGGATGCCACATGCTATTATATTGTATGGCCTCACATTTTTGTAAAATAAGAAAACTATTAGCTTCACATGCTTACTCTTTCTTCCTGTACTGAAGTTCTGTGCAGAACGAAAGAAAGCAAAGATGAGGCTTGGAACACTTGCTATATGGGAAGCATTTTTTGAGGCCAATCTAACAAACAGCGACAACAAGACTGGTAATACCCCCTACCAATATATCAAATTCTCTCGCTACTAGATTCTCAAAGTATCACAGCGTTAAACAATATATCTGAAACTGAGGCTAGTAAGTGTTTTAGCGAGCCATTTTTTTAGAATAAAAATAATGTATTTATTTTAGCTTACAAACAGTAAATGTGACGTGGAGCTATAAGTTGGAACCCTGCCAAAATGGGCCTCTAGTTAAAATATTCATAAGAATTCATGAAGATATTATAATATTTACTGTTTATATATTATAATCAACCACAATGTGGTAGTTGTTCATTAAGCAGATAATTCTGAACCTATTACTCTACAAGGGTCTTCTCTGAACCTGATACTTGGAGTATGCCATGCATTTCATCTGTTTCAAAGTACTTGAGCAAGTACTTCTATATGTAAAAGACCAAAGAGGCAAAAAATCTTGTTAACAATGGTATTTGACCATGACCATTATTAATGACATAAAAGGCCTTTTGACATCTTAGCATCATTAGTAGGAGATGCGAAGGATTCAAAAAAAAGCATAAATAACTACATTGTTAATCTCTCTGCTGTCCGCTGGACAACTGTGTTAGAGATAGAATATTCCTTCGATAAGCTCAAACCCTAGAAGGGTAGGCATATAGTTCCATACAGGCCTCATGGGCCTAGCCTCATGGGCCTATCACTCATACTCCAACAAACTGTTCTGAAATGAGGAATCCCAATAAACTGGTAAACTATCTTGAAATGAAGGAACTAATAGTTAGTTGTACACTGGTAAATGGCCTTTGTTAAAGTTGCATTGTTTCATCTTTCATCTGAGCCACTAACCCTAAATCTTAGCAGCCTGGAACACGGGATGAGCACACGCTCCGTGTTGTGGGAACATTGCCCTGAAACAAGGAAATAGGAACTTAAGTTGTCCCAAACGCTGTTGGATTATCATCCACCAGGACAATGAAACGGTGCAAAGAAACCGTTGCAGGCATCTTCTTCCTCGCTGACACGTGTCTCGAGTCCAGACTGTGCCACCGCCTAGCCGATGAGGTTGTCCAGCCGCAGTGCTGTGCTCCATAGGTGCATGTGTTGTGGGCTTGTGGCAGAGTTGTTGCGATAGCTCTAGAGATTAAATGGAGCACGAGCTACCTATTTTAGAGGGTCATTGGCGCAAGATGGTGGCCAGAGGTGTGATTTAAGATGGCGCCTGCACCCTGTTGTGGCGGAGAAACAGTGAGAGGGAGAAGAGATGGTGGCGGATGGATGCATGTATGTGCAGCGTGCTGCATGAGAGGAGATTAGGGTAAATAATCTGTGGTAGGCCAGTGGCACTCAGAAACCACTGGCCTACCACAGATTGTTTTAATCTGTGGTAGGCCAGACCTACCACTTCTTCCATTTTCTTTCCTTTTTAACTTTTGATGGAATAAGCACATTGCTATGTAGATACAAATATGAATTTGTGTTCTGTGGTGACTCTTGCATAATCTGGAACACGTTCTTCGTCCCTGGAATATAGTGCGTGTTCCCTATCTCGAACCAAAAACACAAAGTGTTGTCACGCATACTCATTCATCAACCCCATTGATCTGAGAATTTGTCTGCTAAGCCCTAATTTTGTTCTCTCTTATGTGATCCTCGATTTAGATGGCCAATAAAAAAGGACATTTAGTTGTATACTGTCATTTTAAAGGAATTTGTTCTGGTGGGTGGATAGGGACTTTTGAATTCAGAAGAGAAACTTCTGTCCGGAAAATAATGCAGTTGTAGTTCTATATCTAGTCAAACATCTTAAGTTCATCAAAATTTTTTATAAAAGAGTATCAATATTTATGGCACCAAATATGTGTAATATATGCAAAGTAGATCCCATGACGAATCCAATGATATTTATTTTGTATCATAAATATTGATACATTTTTGTATGAATTTGATAGTTAAGATGGTCAAACTATCAAAATTTTGACTGGATCTTGGTCGGAGCAGAAACTATTTGTGACTGAAGGAAATGTTTTAGTAATGAATTCTTGACTTTTGCAGTGACGTCACCAATAGATGGAATTTTAGAGAGAGTAGGACAAAAGGAAGGAGGCACGTCGATGACTTTGGATCAGATAATAAATGTATTGAATGATTTAGGGTGTACTTCTACCACTAATAACCCAGAAGAATTCACATTCGGTAAGGACATATACTGCTATGCATAAGTGTGATACATCCATTTCCTGTAACTATTTTTTTGTACATAAACTGGAGAGTGGAGACCGGACTGTTGTGTCACACTGTGCAGAAATTGTTGGTTATCAACTTTAGTATGGTTTACTGATTTAAATCGTCCCTGATGGAAACTTTAACTGATCAATTTTGTATGATTATTTGGTACAAACAACCTTAAATTTTCTCGCAAAATGAACTAACTTGCAACGTTGTTGGTCCTGAACTCCTGAATCTTGTGGTTATAACTAACAGTTAGCATGCTGCTTCCTCTGTTTTTAAATATATATATGATGTAAGCTAATCAGTTGTAATCCTCTTTGTAGATTTGAATAAATTTGTTGAGACATGTCGAAATGATGAGGTACATGAATGCTTTACTGTTTCATCCTTTATTATTTAGGATTAAATAAGTACTCCCTCCGTTTCAAAATGTAAGGTGTTTTAGTTTTGTCCTAATTAACTTCTCTAACAGCCAAGTTTTTTTAAAAAATACATCATCTGCAGCACTAAATTAGTTTCATCATGTTCACCATGGCACCATGAAATATGTCTTGATAGTGCATTTATTTGTTACTGTAGATGTTAAATGTATTTTTCTATAAACTTGGTCAAACTAAAAAAGTTTAACTTAGTAAAAACTAAAACCTCTTAAATTTGTAATGGAGGGAGCTTCCTTTAACCAGATCCATATTGGTTCCTCTTTCTTTGTGTATTGTAGATAGAGTCCCTTGTGAAAAAGAAACATGGGCAAGAAGCTTATACAATCTTTAGGTTATTGCTAAAACAGGGCTGTCCGGTTGAGACTGATGAAGTAAGGAATCTTCTATGCTGAGGATTTTTCTCTCTTTTGTGTATTATTATCAGTTGCACTTTAATACTTGTTGCATCAATTATATTTTATCTTCATTATGTGGTAGTGTTTTTCTTAACAAAATATTCATTAAATGGCACAGTTTCCTGTTTCAAACTTCATCAGTGTGTAATACTGAACTTTCATCACAATTTGCAGATTACTGACAGGACAATTCTAGACAAGCAGGTTGTTCATGAAACTCTATACAAACTTTGGAAGGACGAATACATAGATTCAGAGGTTTGTTGCATAAACCTAACACATAGCATTTCTTCCTTAGACAAGCTTTCTACTTCACCCTTCTTAAGATTTTGTCCCTTTACTTTGGAGTGGCTGCACCAAAATATTTTCATGGAAGACTAACAGTGTACTTAATACTTATTGCAATGTCTTCAGTATCTAACCCACTTTAATGCTGAGGTTAATTTGTTTAATATGTCATTTAACAGCGCAAATCTGGACAGTTTCAAAACCTTTTTCTTGGATTTAGCAGCCCCTGGATCTTTGCTTATGTTTGTTGTGGACAAATATTGTGAAATAGAATGAGTGTGTTGGAGTGAAGGAAGATATGATTATCTACTTTGGATGTTTTTTTTACATTCCTGAACCAGACAGATGACATTATCATCCTTAGAAATTTGTTATGATATCTTGTGTAATTCAGGGAGTGGGTTTAGTTCCCTATAGGCACATGCACCCAACTATGCCTTCTGTTGTGCATCGTAGTGTTTTTCACACCTTAGACTTATTTAAGAATTTACAAATTTCAAAATGGTGTAGGAGTAGGACAGATCACAGATCCCACTTGACAATGCACATGGCAGTTTCACAATGCATGTTTTTGACGTGTATCTGCCAGCGAGGGTGGGGGCACTTACATTTCTGTATTACATGTATGGTGGGATGGAGGAGGAGGCTGGGTTAGCTGAAAGATGGTTGGACATCGGAGGACACAAGGGAACACTGATTTTCAGTGTTAGAAGAGTGATAGAAAATGCCCCAAGCCAAGTTCAAACAAACAAGTGTTGAAGTAGTATGAGTCCCATGGACTAGTGATTGCTTTTTCATGTTCATGAGGCTCACTTCATTGTTCCTTAAAACAATAAAACTCAACCTACGCCAAGACTTGTATGGCAAGTTGTTTACACCACTAAACCATCAATGTCTTCTACCCTAAAGTTCCACGATAGCATAGTTGGAATTGATGATTACGTTATGCTAGCAATTATAATTAGCTATTAATGAGCTAAACATAAACAATTAATGGGAAGTGGGTTTTCCCAACTGCCAATTCCAAAGTTTCAGGCTAGAATAGCAAATGTCTGGTGTTTCTTTTATCACTATTTTTAATCTTTTGTTTGCTCTTAATGATTTACTAGTAGATTGCAAGTTAGTTAATTTTTCTGCAAACATGTAATATAGTAAATATAGATGCAATTTTATGGCAACTTCAGTTTTTGTTTTTCTGGAGCAAAATTCAGAACGTTTCAACCTGATCCTGATTGACAGACAGACTAAGGCTAGCAATTGACCACTCTGCTCTTTTTCTCTGGCAAGACCCCTCTGTTCTTCGATTCAGCAGTGAAGCCAATCACTGAATTAGTGAATACACTTGTCACTTATATTTAGTAGAGTATTATAGTGACTCAAGTATTGTTAAGCATATTATTCCATACTTCAAATAGACAACAAATGACTGCTTCTGCTGACAGTAAGTCAATTATGTTGCAGAGAGTCCCTTCTACATCAGCAACAGGAACCGGAAGCACTCAGTTCTTTGTTTGGAGAGTAAAAAATATTTATAGGGAACACTTCATGGACCATCTTTATCATGCTGCTTTAAACTTGCGCCAGATGGTCAATTACATGGCTGAACTATTACTTGAGGTTAGTTATTTAACCCGAGGTTTGCATGTTAAGATCCTAACTTATAAGATGATCATCAGAGATCAAAATTTTAATTAGAAAATGCAATTGGCGATTATAAAGCCTTGGCTAGTCTGAATGTTGTTTGACTACATGATCAAGCCACACTATTCTCATAATAAAAAACTAATGATTCTTATTTGTGTTATCTAATTCTCTGTGATTTGGTGGAATTTTATTTTTTTCCATTATAATGATGTTCTATCCCCAAATTTGCATAAATCCAAACTTCTCTTTGATCTAATTCTGAAAAGTTAGTTTTGGACTCAATTTGTATTTCACTATTGGTAAGTAGTGATTTGTGTGCAGACTGCAGAGCAGGAAGACGAGCACTTTATGTAGCAGTTTAGATAGTTTGAAATTAATATTTCCTATCATATAGGCACCAAATGGTTCTTGTCCAGCTAATAATGTATTGACTGAAAGTAACGATTAGGTGCAACCTTATTCCACTTGGTAGTAGTGTCGTTCAAAATTCAGACATGACATGGAATAACAACTTGTAGATTTTTTGGTCAGCAAAGTTAATGATTTCATCTTCTTTTACCATCAAACCACAATTTTTACCCTGCAATGTTTGGCTTTAATCTTCTCAGTGTTTTGTCCATAACACAAAGAGTTAATGTGAGACTGAGACATGTACTTTCGAATCATAATTCATGTGTATCTCATACATCGTTTTGAAAACCATTTATTTCAGGGTTCAAAGGATGAAACCAAGCTTCGGAACAGAAAAAACATTTTGATCCTAGCTCTCACTAGACATGATGAATCCCTTATGCTGTTCCATGATTTTTGAGAACACTGGAACAGGATCTGGCCTGTCATACTTACATATATGGATGTAAAGTTAGATGACTGAAAATAAAGTAGCTTAACTTTTTTGTAGATAGGTCTTTATTTATGCATTGTGTTTTAATTTTTTTTTTTTTTTTTTTTGTGTTTTCTTCATTTGATGGTCCTATACAATGGATATTTACCATAATGCGGCAGTGTGTCATGTCCCCTGTTCCATGCTCTGAATATTTCAAAACAAAACTTATGAAAAGATGATAACGGTTATATATGTATTTAAAAGTATCAAAATTTGTGTCATTGCTATATTCTGTTTGCATTCCATAGTAATAATTAATGGTGAAACCAGTGTTTGGGTAGCCATGCTGTATAGTTTCTCATCCTGTTCGGCTGCTGGTTATTGAAGCAGCCGCTGCTGCTATTTCAGCAACTCCCTTTCACAAACATTCCGTTCGGTTTGAGTCCACTTTTGTACCAACTAATATAATTTTTTTTATCAGCACGCGACATCCATTGTGCCATATGTCGCTCTAACACGCCTGCTGTCACCGATGATTGCAAGTGGATAATCAAGTTGCAAGGAGCTCGGATATTGCGCCACTTGTAGCGGCCATCATCTCCTTTATCGTCTGAACTGAGGTCGGAACCGCGTGGGCATGCAATGCAAGCACGTATGACCATGGACTTCTGCGAGACGTGCACTACCGTATAATCGCCCATGTGCGTACCGGCACGTTCCAGCTAAGATACACTGCGCTGCTGGTGCTGAGAGAGCCTGGACCGGTCATCAGGTCAACTGCATGCGATTAGCTGGAAACAATATACTACGTACGTAGCCAACTACTGAAGGCCGAAGCTACTGTCCTGTGATCCTGTCCACGGGAAGGAATGTTCGGCAACATATTAATAATCGACGTAAACACAACTTTGCGTGAAAAAGGCCGTCGACAACAAGTCAGACGATGCGCTCCGCGTACAAGACAAAACGCCGTACGTACTTGCAGCTATGATGATGATTGGTATGATCCAGCTTGCTGATGCGTATCTACACTACTGTGTATGGGAAGCAGCTGTCGACAAGGACCATTCCTTTTACGTGATTGAACTTTGAAGCAGCCCCGTTTCTTCAACCCCTTTCAGTTGTGAATTCCCTGTTTCGAGGCTAACATCACATGATTGGGTAGTAGGTGTTTCTCTGAATGTGAACCTGCGGTGGTTGGTAAAAGTTGCATGTGTCTTGAAGGAAACTCGAACTCTCCATTGCTGGGCGGTGACGGGCATGTTGCCTGCTACTGCGACAACTTGTTGCAGCAGTACAATGCAGTAGAAGCAATACGTAAAACACGCAAGTACGTCTGCCACCGAGAAAGGTAAAGCAATGTCAGTCAGCTTCACCAGAATGCCATGATTCCATCGATCAAACCCTGGCCTGCCTGGGATTTGATTTCAACATACACGTAGTGCTAGAAGGTTACTCTGTCACCAACCATGTACTGTACACTACTACCTCTGAGATTCCGGTCACGGCGAGGCCAGACATCCATCCTTCTGTTGATGCCACATCTACTAGTAAGTACGTACACATATTAGAAAACTGGACGTCGTCACGGAATCCTTCTGATTGGTTGCAAATGATTACACAGTAGACACACCGGTTGCAGTAGTATATGATTGCGAATACACTTTGGCCTGTACTGTACGTGGAAATGTAGAGCACCCGTGTTACTCTGTACTACAGGCGGTACTGCTGTCTGAATGGAGTATGGTGTGTTACCCTCACCCTGTCTCTCTGACCGTCTGACGTACCATGGCTGGAAGCCAAGGCAACAGCATGCAACGGCCACAAGCAGCAGCCCTCTCCGATCCCTGGCCCGGCTCGTTCGTGTAGTAGTCAGCAGGCATGTGACATAAGTACTGGACAGCATATTTGCCTGAGCATGTGGGCTTGCTTCCTCTTCCTCCCCG
>JAKNSH010257322.1:0-13826 GCA_027790015.1 Cymbopogon flexuosus
TACCATGGCAAGTCGAAAAATTTTGTTGTGAGAAAGAAACTCATGGAAGCCCATTTTGAAATTTTGAATAGGGGTGACATTTGAGGTTTGAATCAATTTGAAATTACTTTAAATTTTATGTGGAAACTGAAAAAACTTTGAATACCAAGTTTGTTCATCTCAATGAGAGCAACAAAGTTACTTTTTGAACCATACTCAAATTATGCTTAGATTTTGAATTATAGAAAAGGGGGTAAATAGAAAAATAGAGTTTTAAAGCCTTTCTTTTTGTAATTCAACTCAAATTGAATTGCAACATCAAAATTGACCAACTAAAGATCATCCAAACATTCCAAAACACAATTCAACCAACATCACACCTATTTGACGATAGCACATTCCAACTAAATATTAAATTTTATTGTAGTTAATGCAAATCTCAATTCTCTAAATGTCATTTCATGTAATGCATATGATGACATGGCAAATTTTAGTTGCTTAACACCAGAGGTGTTACAATTTTGACTTGATACTGTTCCAAATTAGCACGTCACCGGTGATAACCAAGTTTACTGTCAGTAGTACTCCACTCCTTTTCTACGGGATTGCTTCTTCCATCCACAAGAGGATAGGATTACGTAATTTGTACAGGTCAAGCTAGCTTAACTTTGATGTTAATTTATCTCCAATTAGTTTCTTATGAAAATATATTTATAATTAATTTAATGATATTTATTTTTGTACGTGTTACTAGTTTTTTTATATGACTTTGTTAAAACTTCAAATCGTATACATGTTGAAAACCAGGCATATTTATTTTTTCTACAACACAACTTCACGTGTAATTCATTAAGAAGGGGCGTATATTTTATCGGATCGTTAATTCCATGCCCCCTATACGAACATTTTTAGCGTACAAGTGTTGTAAACTGGGCGTATATTTTCCTTGTTAACCTAACAGCTGCACACATTTGTGAGAAAGGGAACATGATTAGCAGTGTGCTCCACCAATGTGCATATTTTACTGGGTACAGGTAATCCTAAGAATAAAGAATTGAGCAAAGACAAAGTAACATGTTCCAGTCCACTAAACAAATGCAGATCCAGCTTCCATGTGCAATCCCCATGCCCCATGCCAGCAGCAATCTGGATTATTATAATCACAGGTGTAGCATGATTATATTAATCACCAGGGAAGGCACCTTCTAATAATAGTATGAACATCCTCGATCTCATCATTAGATTTAACATAATATATAGTTCATTGGGGGAACTTAACCAAAGGTAGATCAGGATAGGGAAATGAGGAATCTCAGCTGGCAATGCATGCATGCAGCAACAAGCAAGGCACAGGGTTACTGTTTTGTTAGGGTTTATTTTTGCCAACTCATGAACCCCAACAACCCAACAAGCAGATCTTTGAAGCCCATCACGAGCACCAGGATAAAGCATGATGATGAGGAGCATCCATATGATGAGTCCCCCTTAAAGAGGCACCAACATCACCGATCACATTAACAAAGTCTTCATGTTCTCTCAAAACTTAAAAAAAAAGGTTCTTCATTCTCGATGATGGAATGTTCAGTATCCAGCAGTGTGAGGTGCACGCAGCCTCTGAAAATTGTGCGCCCCGAATACAGATGCTCAACAATATTTTTATCTGTAAAAAAGATATATTTGAGAGTACGAGAAATGCTTTTTGAAACAGTAGCTAGTGCCACAAACGGCCGTAGCTCCACTAAATGAGGTAAATAAATACAAAACTTGATTTATGCACATTACCGATTAATCAACAGAAGGGACAAAACAATGGTTCATTTTACGTGCAATGCAAACCATATAGTAATTATATATATGAAATTATGAGGTAGCAGTAGCACTGCAGAGTGCAGAGACAACCTCAGCTCAGCAGATATACCCCGTATACAGGCATTGTTTAGTTACAAAAAGTTCTCCCAAATTTACTATGCAAAAAGAAGATTTCTCGTCATATCAAAATGTCGGCACATGCATGGAGTACTAAATATAGATAAAATTAAAAACTAATTGCACAGTTTTGTTGTACTTTACGAGACGAACATTTTAAGCTTAATTAATCAATGTTTAGATAATTTTTATCAAATATAAACAAAATTGCTACGGTGTCGAAACAGTGTTTCTCCAAAGTTTGGCATAGGAACTACCAAACTTTGGGAACTGAACAAGGCCATAATTGACGATTCTGTAGAAAGAACCAAAAAGAGGTGTGGCACCACAATGTGGTGGCTATCAATATCATTCATCCATTCATATTCATGCGTTCGAGTGCAAATCATGTTTTTGTTTAAGCACAAGCGCAGGTGCATCCATCGATTGCGTCCTTTGGGAATTGAGCAGGAAAGATCACCAACAAAGCAGCTGGGCCAGCTTGAGAAAAAAAAAACCCACACATCTTTTTCACCCTGCCTGTGCCTGCGCCAGCGCTGTCAGGGCGCCATGCCTTGCCTAAGCTAATGCCATCACGAGCGCCGCGGGGCGTAGGAGTAGTACTGCTACTCGAGTACGTACACTAGCTCACTGCATGATTTGGCTTGTCACGGCCGGGGCAGCAGCTCCGAGCGGCCTTTTCAGCGTCAATGGCGGCAGCTTTTGGAGCCCCGCCCCTCCAGCGCGACAAAAAGCATCGCCTTCCCCTCATATTCCATCCCATCACGCACAGTGCCGGCGGTACGAGGCCGGCCGAACAGAGCTCGGCATTTACTTGCCCTTTTTAGCGCTAAAAACATTCTTAGGACAAAGCGTCCCTGCCTAATTGCCTACTGTCCCACCTCTGGAACTGGAACCGTACGAGCTTAATAGTTGATGGCGGTAGAGTTGTTGCGGAGCAAGCACTTTTCATGGCGTCAATGGCCGCCCTCCAACTACTGATGTGGCAAGTACTGTAGTACTTGGTATAGAACTCGGCAAGGATTGCAGGAGTACAGGTGTGAACGCGTGAGAGCTTAATCCTAAGGTTAGCTTAGCTTAGCTTCAGTCTAGGACCACGTACTACGTTAGTTAACAGAATCTTAGTACCAAACCATGCATGCAATGCAGGTATTATAAAAAGCATAAACGATGCCCCGGCTAATCATGGGCTTAGCCATTATCCTACTCCTAATAGCAATCACAAGTACAGAGCCAAAGCCAAGTCAATTAATTTATGGGCGAAACAGTGCTGAGAGGAGCAAGAAGGGAGGCTGCTTCCGTTTCGCGCAACATGCCACAGCACAACAGCATGGGATGCGATCCTAGGAGTCTAGAAGGAAGAAGCCCTTGCTCTCTTGCTCCCCTGAGCACGGCTCTTGAGTGAGCTCAATCAAAGATGACAAGAACCACCACCAAGATGGCTACTACTGCTGCCTCTTTTTGGTTGGGATGGGATGAGATAATCTAATCCTAAATCAGCATCAGCATCAACATCATCATCGGATCCCAAGAGCCACAGTACAGTAGGAGGAAGCAGCTTGGATTTCTAGGCACGGCGCATGGCGGCGGCATGCTTTCTTGGGGTTAATTTCTTAGTAGATGGAAAGTCTAAAGAAAAAGAAAATGAGTGATCAGATCACTGAAATTAAGCTACATGTTTCTCTCTCTCCATTCCCTCTCTTCTCTCTTCTCTAGTTTAAGCGGACTGCGGCGGCGAAGAAGCTCCGTTGGCGGCGTTGTCCGTGTGGTCGGCGGTGACGGTGGGCGCCGAGGAGGCGGCGCCGTTGATGTTGAAGCCGGTGGCGCTGGCGCCGGTCGGGGACGAGGTGAGGACGGGAGGCGGAGGGGTGATCCTGGACGGGTTGAATGACGGCGCAGCAGCGATGGCGCCGCTTGGGGTTTGGAGCGGCGGCGGCGGCGGCGCGGCGCCAGCGGAGGCGGAGGCGCTGCGGCGGGCGCTGTGGCCGCCCAGGAAGTTGTGCTTGTTGTTGTGCATCCAGACCTTGAAGACGCCCTTGCCGACGCCGATATTGCGGCACCACTCGTCGACGATGGCCTCGTCGCGCTTCTGCAGCCGCCACCCGAGCCGCTCCGACAGCTCCTGCATCCGCTGCTTCTGCTCGGCGGTGAACTTGGTGCGGAACCGCTTCCGGGGCAGCGGCATCGCGCCCCCGCCGGTGCCCGGCGGCGCGCTCGACGGCGTCAGCTGCTGGGCCGGGGCCAGCCTCTGCGCCGCGGCCGCCGCCGCGGCGCCAGGCGCGCCAGAGCCAAGCGAGAGCAGCATGTGCGGTGCCGCCGCCGTGAAGTACGACGGCGGTGGTGGCGGCTGCTGCGCCACCGGCGCTGGCACGTGGTGGTGCGGCGGGGGCGGGGACAGCGACCGCTCCTCGTCGTACTCCGAGCCCTCCGAATCAGAATCGGAGTCGTCGGCGTCGACGACCCCCGGGTGGTGGCGGTCCTCGGGCGTCTCCTCCCCGCCGCGGTGGTGCGGCTGGCCGTGCAGCACGCTCACGCTCGGCGGCGGCGGCGGCGCCGGGAGCGCGAGCGGCGCAGGCGCAGGCGCGGGCGGCGGGGAGCCCTCGAGCGTCCGGCGGTGGAAGTTGCGGTGGCAGCCGCAGGCCGCGCACTTGAGCGACGTCGGGTCGGCGGGGTTCGCCCCCGGGGAGGGCATGAACTCGCCGCACCCGTCGACGGCGTGGCCGCCCAGGCTGGCGGCGTGGTTCTTGAGGCACTCCCGGTACATCGGCTCCACCCCGGCGGCCGCTGCCGGCGCCACGGCCGCCGGCTTCACCTGCTTCTTGAGCGCGGCGCCGTTGGGGAACATGAGGGGCTTGTACTTGACGTCCATGGCTTCCATGCGGCGGGGGCGCCCCCCCACTGGGCTTGACCGACCGACCGGTGGGGAGAGACGGAGAGAGAGGAGATTACCTCTAGCTCCTAACCCTGGGGCTTTAGCATGGGACGAGACGACGGGTCAAGGGAAGGTGAGAGGGAAAACAACAGGTAAGGAGGTGAACGAGAGGGCGAGGGCGAGGAGATAAGAATAAAAAGAGCAGCAGCAAGAAGCAAGGCTAGTCACTAGCAGTGAGAGAGAGACTGTGAGGTGAGCTCGCTGCAGGAGGAAGGGGACGAGCTCATTTAATTTAATTAATTAACGAGCCTGGAAAAAAATACTTTTTTTTGAACGATACTCGTACTCTACCGTGTAGAGATAGATCAGTGACGACATGGGCTCGAATCCGTTGGAATTTTGCTGGTGGCCCGGGCAAAGCATGCATGTAGACCACTCGATTCAAGATCAATGGTACCTGCACATTTAGGGCCTGTTTAGAACGCTGAAATAGCGCAGGAATTTCACAAGATTCAGTTCATTTTTCATACAATAAAGTACAGTCACCAGAAAAATCCTGCATTCCAACCGGAGCCTTAAAGAAAAAATGATGATTTTCTGACGACACTGTCTTTTTTTTTTCCTTTGGGGTGGTTGGAACCTGGCTGTGTGTGTGAAGTACGTATAGCCGTAACGACGTCATGGTATGGCTTATGTAAGCCGTTGTTATACGGTTGGCACCAACTATAGGAAATTGAATACAATCTCACAACTACAAGAATTAAATGAAATACTGGTTTTTGTTAGAGAGAGAGAGATGCTGCTGACACTATACAGCTTGGATTGTCCAGACAGTTTCGCCTTCTTACAGGCCTCTTGGGTCAAGAGTCAGCGACAGTTTGACGAAACCATAGAGGGAAACCATGACCCATGTCTGCTTTTGTTTGACCATATACAAAATATTCATCACATGTGTAACGCCTCACAGTCTTCTTTGCATTTCCACTATACACTTCAATTTAGGCATTTTGTATATACAAAAAACAATCGAATCGATCATGATTTTTTATATAAATAAATACTCCCCATTTAAAGTTCTTGCTAAACCCAATTTACACTATCACAATATAGCATACATATGCAAGTAGTTGCTAACTCTACTCCCTTTGTTTCGAACTATAGTTTACTCTAACTTTGTCCTAAATCCAGTTTCTTCAAATTTGACCAAATTGATACAAAACACATCAACCATCTAAAGCACACCAAATACTTCTCCATGAAAGTTGTTTTATTAGAGCGTTTATTGAGTTTACAGATAACAATGCGTTTCTCTAGAAGTTTAGTTAAAATTAGAGATGTCTGGCTTTTTTTTAATTACACAGTACAACGCAAACGTCCAATACGTACGCACACTCACTCCTATGAACACACGTACGCTCCCTACCCCTATGAGCACCTCCGAAGGACGCCCAATACGCACGTACACTCACTCCTATAAACACGCGTACGCTCCCTACCCCTATGAGCACCTCCGAAGGACTGTCCAATACGCACGCACACTCACTCCTATGAACACACGTACGCTCCCTACCCCTATGAGCACCTCCGAAGGACTGGGCTGGCAGATCTTCAAGTTCACGAAGTCACCACAGGCGTCTCGCTGTCGACGGGGACGTCGCCTCCCACTTAATGCGTAGCGTCGGAAAATTCCAGAAAAATCCCAGAAAAAGATGCGAGCGCCAGGATTTAAACCCTGATGGACAGGTTCCACTGCAAGGAACCCAACCAACTGATCTATGATCAGTTCGCATATGTCTGACTTAATGCAAAGCTAAAGTACAATTGGAACATGGCGAGTGATTGTCACCAACAATAGCAACTCAATAAATTACGTGGTTACAAGGATTAAAAGAAGTACACTATTTGCTTGAATGCGGATAATGATAAACATATACTACGTCTGAACCATAGTTGATAATTGTTTCCATTTATGTGTGGCTAAGAATCAGAGTTTCAGTTACCATGGAACAAACCGTGAAACATGTTTTGTTTGTATTTGTTTGACTGCTGATTCAGGCACTAGTCATTTTCATGGTAAAAGGCAATGTATGAATTTATGAACGTTATTATGTCATTGTCAAAACTTTTACAAATCTTGTCCCCAGTCCCCTCCTGACCCTTTTTTTTAAAAAAAAAACTCAAATCTTCCTCAAGTGTATTTTAATGGTACTACGGGTGACAAGATGTTAGCTCGAATTTTCGTTTTTTATGCGACGTGTTACTGGACGTGTTGACAGTGAGCCTTTTGGATTTACAAGAGTGAGGGCAGGAGAAGCTGGCGAGGTACATGTGTTAGGCCTCGTTTAGATCACTGAATTGGGAGTCAGAAGTATTGTAGTGGAATTTCTGTAGTATTTTGTTTGTATTTGGTAAAAAATGTCTAAAGTTTGACTAATTATGTTTAAAATGTTCGTCTCGCAAAGTAGAATAAAACTGTGCAATTAGTTTTTGATTTCATCTATATTTAGTACTCCATGCATATGCCAGTATTTTGATGTGATGGAAAATCTTTTTTTATATATAGTAGAATTTAAAGAAGAATTTAGGGAACTAACACGGCCTTATTACAACGGATAGAAATATGATTCAGCTGTCTTCCATATCATCCTGTCATACATGTGCCAGTGCCCCGTCCTTTTCAAAATAGTTGACGCCTTTGAATTTTATTATTCGCATTTTGACTGCCATGGCCCATGTTTGTTTAAGTATTCAGCTTTTATAAGATAAAATGCGGACACTCTACCACTTAATTAAGAAAAAAAGAATTCCATACAAAGATGTACTCTCTCTATTTTTTGAATAAAAAGATTCATAGAGTTGTCTTAAGTCAAACTTATCAAACTTGGACTAAATTTGTAGACAAATCCATCAAAATATGTGACGTCAAATTAGTATCACTAGTTATACTGTAGAATACATTTTCATAATGTACCTATTTTATGTCATAAATGTTACTCCCTCCGTTTAAAATTGTAAGTTATTGCAAAAATTTAGAGAGTTAAAGCTTTTCAAGTTTGACCAAATTTATATGATAGGATAATAACATTTATGATGCTAACTATTATTAGATTATTTATTAGTTATATTTTTGTCGTATATATATTTGATATCACAAATTAATTTTTTTCTAAAGTTTTAGTTAAACTTGAAAATCTTTGACTCTCCAATATTGTTGTTATGACTTTTCTGAGGAAACTGGAGGGGTTGAGGCCTCTGCAGGAATTTATTAAAAGTGAAACAAACCAACAACAAGAGTGGCAAAAGAAGATGGAGGAGGGCAGGGCGGAACAACATCAGGGCACCCAGAAATATTGTTGTTATGACTTACGATTTGGATTGGAAGGAGTGTTATTCTTTCCTATAAACTTATAGTTAAACATAAAATAGTTTGAACCACTCATTCTGCGTTTGATTTACTTTGAGGATGGAAGTAGTGAACGATACCTAGACTCCAGCACTTAGGGACTAATACACAAACAGAGCTCACCATATTACATCGTTGCCGACCTTTGAGTAAAATAAAAAAGTGTACCATTAGATTAGGGCACTCACAATACAGACTCTATCATAGAGTCTAAACCTATTTATTACCTCAAATATTGTCGATTTGGAGTTTAAATAAGACTTGGAGTCTTGTATTTTCTCCCTCTTTCTTCAATAAATAGACTGTCACATCAGCAAAACACCATAAATAAAAGATAATAAATAGTCTTGGACTTTGTGGTAGAGCCTTGCACTGGGAATGCCCTTAGTGATCGAAGGTACTTTATGTATATCATAATGGTAAGAGTTAACTGGTAGCTCTAAGCCAACCTCTCCAATATTGAAAACAGAGTGTTCTTTTTTTTTAAGAAAAAAAAAAGAATCTAGATCTTACTTTGTGGGCTATCAGGTAGGTTATGTTTAAAACTTTAAGATACACTAACAAGTAGTTAGTAACAAATACTTCCTCCATCCTAAACTATAAATCATTAGATTTGAAATGAAAGGAAACAACCATTAGGTTTTAAATAAGTAGTAATACATCCACTACAAACACTTGCACAGCTGCCGCCTAATGGACGGTGGTATTGGCGGACCCAAGGCTAGAGCCAGTAGGGCCAAGGCCCTAGTTGTAATTCAGGGCCTTGTTTACATCCATTAGAATTGTAAGTTTTTTTTTATTTTCTCTATCATATCACCATCACATCAATCTTTGGCCTTATATATAAAGCATTAAATATAGGTAAAAGCAAAAACTAAATACACAGTTTAGTTGGACATTACGAGACAAATCTTTTGAGCCTAATTAATCCATAATTAGACAATATTTGTCAAATAAAAATAAAAATGCTACAGTGTCCAGAATTCTAACTTTCTTCTTTTCAACTCCATCTAAACGGGGCCCAGGTAGTTTAGATACAGCTCATTAGTATTTTGCCCAGTTATCATCATCGCAACAACTTCCAAGCAAACCAGCCGAGCCCTGGGCCTGAGCTCACATTGTCTTGTCCTAGTCTCGCCTAGTCAGGATGCTCGCTGAGTCACGTTTCATGTCGCGGCTCAGCTGCTAGCTGGTTCTTCTACTTGCAGCTGTTCTGTTCTTTATAAACAAATAGAAGTCCGCTGAGCAACACGGTTAATAAATCACGGACGGATGGACAAGGCTACGACCTTTTCCTGACACGACAAGATACACAGGTTACGAATGCATTGCGGCCTTGTTTAGATTGCGAAAAAGCTAGAAAATTTCACTCTTTTTCCATCACATCAACCATCACATCAATTTTAAGTCGTTTGCATGGAGCATTAAATATAGGTAAAAACAAAAACTAATTACACAGTTTGGTTCTAAATCACGAGACGAATCTTTTGAGCCTAGTTAGTCTATGATTAGATAATATTTGTCAAATACAAACGAAAGTGCTACAGTGCCCAGAATTCTAACTTCTCACTTTTCACCCTCAATCTAAACACTTGTCAAATACAAACGAGGATAATATTTGTCAAATACAAACGAAAGTTTACTTTTTTTTTTGTTTGTTTATTTTTATTAACTCTCATATGATGTAGTCTAAATTTAGGTGCTACATATTGAAGCGGACATGAAAAATGTGAATGTACCAAATCATCGCTACGTGCATTTTGAACTTGTGCTGTAAAAACAACTTTGGTTTTTTAATGATAATTGAAAGGCTAGGATATTAGCCCTCGAACTATAAGACAATTTTATCCGTGCATATGTTTAATGTTATTTACATTCGTACATAATTATTATATGGCACTATTAAGCATGTAGGAGGAAAACTTTCTAACTTAAACTTTTCTTCGTATTAGTTTTTGTTCTTATATGTGACGACATATAAAAATTTGATGTTGTTTTCGGATTTCCGCTACTAAAATTTGGCCCTAGTGATCACCAAATCCTGGGTCACGGTGCAATTACGGTGTTGTGATTCTGCAATGTGTTGCTGCCGCCCTCGTGGCCCCGCGTACCTCCGCAGTGATGCCATGTGCCCTGCCATCTACAGGAGCTCCTTCCGGACTGGAGCCAGCATCAGCTTATCCTCGAGAAAAACAAGTACTTACTACTGTACATCAGGCCATTCGATCCAAATCAATCTCGTCAATATGCAGCGGAGTACAGCGTACTCCAATACTTACGCACTAATTAATCCATCCACGGTGTAGTCACTCGCGTCGTAATAACTCCAGCACACAGGCACAAGATCTAAGAAAGCTGCCATCAACCATGGCAGCCGGTGCTGGGCGTACTGCCGTGCCGCGCCGCGCCGCTTCCACCGTTCCACGGATGAGCGCGCGCGGCGCAGGTGAGGTGATGCATGCAACAATCCCACGGAGAACTGGAGGACAAGCAAGCCGCCCCGGCGGGGGCGTACAAGTGTAGCCCGGCGTACGCCACGTTTCGGGGCAGCGTCACGAGCCTCCTCGCTTTTAGGCCTGCGGCGCCCGGAGACTTTTTGCGAGACGAGACGCGTGCGCGGGCGGCCGGGGGCACGTAGCGTAGGCCGGTCCGGTGCGTCCGCGAAACGGTCAGAGCGTGGGTGATGGCCATTTACTCCCTGATGGTGCGGTGGTTGGAAGAAACAAGGCATCAAGGCTAGAGGCCAAGCGGTTTACTAACGTGCATGTGGTGCCGCGGATCCCCATGCGCGTCCCCCGGCCGTCGGATGCCGCTCCTGAGTCCTGATGGCGTCGGACGAAGTAAATGGGGGGAATAATGTTAGGTCTTTTTAGTCTCTTCAAACTTTGGATTTCGCACTGTACCAATACTGTAGCATTTCGTTTATATTTGATAAAAATTATCCAAACATTGATTAATTAGGCTTAAAATGTTCGTCTCATAAAGTACAACCAAACTGTATAATTAGTTTTTGATTTCATCTATATTTAGTACTCCATGCATGTACCGATATTTTGATGTGATAGAGAATCTTTTTTTTTCCATAATGAATTTTGTACAAGACCCAAGAACCGTGGTCCTTTCGATGGAAAAAGGCACCGAGGACCGGATCACTTCCTGTAGTTCCTAGGGAGTACTACGAGTACTTCCTAGTCAATGTCTAACACAGTACTGTATGTTGTCAAAAAAAAATGTCTAACACGTCATTTATAAGCATTTCGAGGGTTCCTATGGTCTATGGACGTGGGAATATCTAATGTGCTGTCACGAGTACCATTTCGAGTTTCATTCCTGGCTATCTACCGGACAAGTGATTTTAAAAAAAAATCTACCGAACAAGTGGAGCTAGATGCAAAAATGATAATGGTCGAATGGTTAACAGCTAGTTCTTCGCAAAAATATAGCTAGTAAGATTTAGCCTTGCCAAGTAATATTTGTATGACCACTAGCAGAGCCACCGCCCGACCACCCGTGCGGCAGGCTGGGCTTATCAGCAATTTCAAAAAAGAAAATTCCTTTATACCAAAGAAAAACACTATAGTTCACTAGCTAAATACATTTTGCATAAAGAAGGATGCCTGGGCTATGTGACGCTTCTAGCTCCGCCACTGTGTATGACGACATCCGATGTTTCATGCAGAAAGTCGTAAGATTCACCTGACACGTGTACACAAGGAGAAGTGTTTTTACTTTGCACATGCATAGTAGATGGAGTCGAGTTTATAGCCTTGCTACACACATGTAGAGATGTGCTTACCTTTTATCTCGTTGGATGCTTTGTCGGATTGTGTGTGATGTATATGTGCGTCGACAATTGTCAAGATATGCCACATGCTTGGTTCGTTTTGTCGCCAATCGAGCAAGATGATATTTGGATCCCTATGGATATGAATTATTTGCTACTTGCTAATAATTATCTCTTTTAAAAATCTAAACACATACTGTATATAGATGATAGCTAATTGTTAGCTCGAGCTTTAGATAACAGCTATCCCACTGATAACTGGACCTATTATAGACAGTGACTCCAAACGAGAGGCGCGTGCATAGATACATGATTTGGTTTTCTTCCACTCTCAACATAATTGAAATGGATACATAGAGGAATGTTTGAGTCTATATATAGTAAGATGAGATGCAATGCATCATGCTTAATAGCCATCAAGTTCGCATGACATATATATATGGAGAAACAGATGGAGAGGTGGAAGCCTTTCCATTTTATGCTTGAATTCATCCAGTGGAAGTCAAGTCGTATTATTAGAGAAATACAGACGTGCATGATGTACATTAATTGTCATCACTCAATTGGGGACCATGAGGTAAGAGGATTGGATACGTGATTTTTTTTTTCAAATTGTATGGATGTACTCTTGGCAACTACGATCGACAAACATAGGTCATATACGTGCATATATAGCGTGCAAGTGTGTTTCGTTGTTTTGCCAAGCTTGTTTTGTCTCTCTGCATTGGGTGAAATTAAAAACACTAGCTTCTTTCCGCTTTGTCTTTACTATCTTTCGAAAGAAGTTGTTGTAATAATGTTTTTTTTTTCAAATAACTTTATCTTAACTGGTACCAAAGCCAAAAAAAAAATCTTTAATAGCGTAGCTGAGCTGTATAGTGAATATAAGTCAGTTTAAACAGAAGATTTGCATACCGGCCGGTGGCAATGCACTAGGAGGGAACAAAAAAACGTGGTTTCGCTCGTGTGGAAAGGGCAGCTAAACAAGCTTAAAGATACACAAATGCTTAGCAACGTAGCAAGAGTACTTTCCTTAAAAAAAAAAACGTAGCAAGAGTGCTACCACTGTAGCCTATCAGTGGTACTGGTAGTAGTAGTACACCCGAGACTTGGTTAAGAGTGGACGACAAACCCTCAGCCTCATTTTCATGCAAGAGTCCATTTGAAACTGCAGTACAAAGGTCAGGCATGCCCTCTCAGCATCAGCCCCTAATAAATTCCACATCTGGTACTGCACTGCACAGCGCAACGGCTTTGCCCTTTGGCCCCTTTCGGTTCTGCTTCTGCTTCTGCGTCCTTAACGGCGTGGTTGGCGCCGACGCGAGGTCCCAATAATTCTCGCCGCACCAGGCACCCTGGCATTTGGCAATGGCTGCCGACGACGGCGTCGGCGTCGGCGAGGCTGCTGCGTGCTGACGTCTGCTCTGGTCTCTCTGCCCGCGCGCCTGCACCGGCCGTGGTGGAAAGGATCGTCTGTTCGATGCCAGGCTGCTGCTGCTGCTGCTGCTGCACATGTCGATTCAGACGAGCAGAAAACGTCCCGCACGGTATTGATGTGACAGTCAGGCCATGCCTGCGGCTGCAGTGGTCGGCGTCCGTCCGGTCCAGGCATCCATCTCCTTAGGCCTTCTTTAGTGGTACTACATGTTACAATTCAAAATGTTACAATTCAAACTTCTGTAGCATTTTTATTTGTATTTAACAAATATTATCTAATAATAGACTAATTAGACTCAAAAGATTCGTCTCGTAATTTAAAACCAAACTATGTAATTAGTTATTTTTTATATCTACATTTACTGCTTCATGTATATTTCTAAATTGATGTGATGGTGATGTGATGGAGAGAGTGAAAAAACTTG
>JAKNSH010257652.1:0-10200 GCA_027790015.1 Cymbopogon flexuosus
TATAAACATTTTCGAAGAGAGCTGGCCACTTGTAACGGCCCCGTAGGCACCTGAGCTGTCGCCACTCACTGGAGAAGGGCATCCTCCAGGGAGGCTACCCAAAACAAATAACCAAGAGAGTGAACAACTTAGAATCTCAGGGATATGAATGTATATTAACTAATACATAACATCAGAAATTTGGTCATCAAATTAAATCACCAATTGAGCGATGACGCACTAGTTGGCTGCAGAAGGCACTTGTCAGGCTGTCGCACAATGTAGATCTGATCTCCCACACTGTTCTCTCCATATATGTCCTGGTTACGGTGCCATGTCCATAAGGCATATGTTGAATTCAGGACCTGAATTCATGCACATACACACACATATACATATGAGAATTAAAAACTAGATTTAAACAAACACTGGACACAAATTTCTGCATTATGCACATTAACTCATGATGAGTAATGCAAGATGTAGCATGACTGAACTCTGATGTTGGATCATTATAAGAAATGGAGTCACTTTAGTGAAGTAACCTCTAGGATCCCATGACCAAAACTGCTCTCTCTGTATGCACTCCATTCTGGCTGTTGGTCCCAGCAGAATTTGCCCTTGGCAGCGCCAGAAGTGAAGTTCAAATGGCAGATCCCACCAAATTCAGGGTGGTTATCACCTGGTGAGGGACACTTTCCAGGGTCGTCAGCATGATCAATGTCAATCTTCTCAATGTTCCCTCCATCTCCAATGCCAATGTAAACCAGACCACAGGGGTCCAATGTGTAGTTAAATACTCGGTTCATCCTTTCGTATGCATGTACCTTTAGTATCCAAATATCGAACCACAGATATCAGTTACCAAATTCAAGACAATGATAATGTATATAGCAAATAGATATTTTAATGCAATTATATTACTAGTGTCAGAGCCAAGAGCATCTGGCTATGTAAACATTGAGGTAATTAGTAAATTTGCTACAATGCATATTCTATTGGAGCCCAGTTAATTCTACATGAACCCAAATATGAATGATAAAATGCTAAATTTTAAGTTCCAGTCGTATAGTAGTAAGCTGTAGCAGGTCTTGATTCTCAAGTGGTGTAATGAAATTTGAATCAAGCCTTTGCCAGAAGTGTAATCTTACGTGTCCTGAGAAAATAATGTCAACCCGATATTCATATAAAAGCTCTTCCATTTCTTGCCTCATGCATTCAAATTCCTGGTAGTGGGAGGAATAGCTGTTATACCAAGGTGGGTGCCAAGCAGCCACGACCCAAGGGGTGACTCGTCGATCAACCCTCTGCAAATCCTTCTCCAACCACGAGTACTGAATTCCTGCAGATAAGAAAATGGAAACTTATGCTCTGCAGGGTCTGAATAACAGTAGCAGTACATTGCTTACATATTGGTGACAATAAAAAGAAATAGTTCTTAATGATGAATCAGTATAGTAGTGAACAAATCGTTACCTGTGCGGTTATAGTCGACGTACGCACCGAGCATGATAAAATAGATGCCACCGGCGTTGAAGGAATAGTAGAATTTGGTGTTGGATCCAGACTCCTCGGATGGAAGAGCGAACCGTGCCAAGTAAGATGCAAAGGTCACCTCTCCACCGTGACCCTGCGGTTCAATCTCATGGTTCCCCTCTATTACCATCAGCGGAATCTTGGATGTAATCGGCTCCATGAATCTAAATCCATGCAGACATAACCATGTATTATATGTGTATAGAACGAAAAGAAAGGCATCCTAGTAGTAATTGATTGGTCCAAGAATCATGTAGATTAGGAATTACTACTACTAATTTGGAGTTGATTCAAGAGATGAAATGCTACCTAACCTTCCCCATCCATCCCATCTTGGCTGGTAGGACTCTCGAATCGGGGCATCGGGGAAGGAGCATGAGAAGCAGGGGACACCCTTGCCGCCGGTGGTGAGGTACTGGTTGGCGTAGGTCATGTCCCCAACCATGAGTACCAGGGATGGGTCGTTGCGGGCGAGGTGGTCGACGGTGGCGGTGGAGTTCCCCGTGAGGCCGAGGTCACCGAGCACAGCAACGCGGCGCGGGTAGGATCCGGCGCCGGTGGCGGGCAGCGTGGTGAAGGAATGTTCGTCGCTGAGGCCGCCGGGGAGGCTGCTGTCGCCGCAGCGGTAGTAGTAGCGCGTGGCCGGGCGCAGGCCGCGGAGGCGGACGTGATGGATGGCGCCGGAGGTGTAGTTGAGCAGGCCCGGGTACGGGTACAGCTGGCTGTACACCTCGGCGGACCCGGTGGCCACATGCGGGTAGGAAGCGGAAGCGGAGTCGGCGGCGGCGGCGGCGGCGGCGGCGCTGCTGCGCTCGCCGTACCAGACCTCGGTGCGGACGGCGGCGGGGTCGAGCGGCGCGAGGTTGGAGCCGACCTGCGCGCGGCCCGTGACCCAGGAGACCCAGAGCGAGTCGGCGTCGGCGGAGGCGGCGAGCGCGATCTGCTCGGGCGCCGGGGGCTGCACGCGGGGCGCGAGGCGCGGGTCCGTGAGCGGGACGTCGTCGCTGCCCTGCCGCAGCGCGCGGTCGAACGCGCGCGTCGCCGGCGGGAACGGCCCGTCCAGCGTCGTGGGGATGCCGGTGCCGCCGCTCTCGACCAGAAGCGCCAAGCACGGTACTAGCAGCAGCAGGAGTGGGAGGACTTGGATGCAATGCCAATGCCTGTTGCCGACGCCGGCGACGGTGCTGGTGGGCGTCGCCATGGCCGTGGCCAGCACCGGCACGCGCACGCGCACGCGCACGCTACTGATCTCGTCGCGGATTACCTGTGCCTGCTGCTGGTGGGAAGTGGGATGGATCATTTGGAGCGGACGGATATTTCAGTGGATATTCTCCATCGGAGTCAAAAGCAAAGAAACGGCGAAACTGGAGCAGACGTGGCGTCAACGGCAACGTACCTGTCCCAATTCTCGCTAGCTAGCTGCTTGTCTGCTTACGCCATGTTCACCGCCTTTCAGACTGATTGCACTGCTGTACTCTATTCCATACTGGAGGAATACTTTCCGGATGGAATCGCTGCACCGGCGTACTCCCTCCGTACTTGAAAAGGTCGTCGTTTTAGATAAGGTTTGAGTCAAAGGAATATAAATATGAATAATTTTTAAATTGTTGGGTTTGGAGATGTGAAAATTATATAAATAGATTTGTCTTGAAAAAGGCTTTCATAAAAGCATACATATATCATTTTACAATAAATATTTTTATAAAAATAAGAGGTCAAAGTTGTATTTTAGAGACCGTGTCGCTTTCCAAAATGTCAGGCTTTTCGAGTACGGAGGGAGTACGGGATAACATGCGCTTAACAACCAGACGAAGACAGCAACCGCTAGATATCGCGCAGTACCGGGCGTGCGCCACACGCCGGCGGCCCCACCACTGGCGAGGCAGCATGCACTGCGCGCGCATGCAGGTGCATGCGGGAGAGATTCCCACGCCGGGCCCACCATTTCAAATAACTCAAAAATGTTTTAACTCACAAAAACACAAAACAAAATTAAATTTTGATTGCACCATTAAATTCGTTTCAATAAATCCTTTAAAATAAGATCTCACATAGATATATTTAGATAAAATTTATTTACAAACATGTGGACCCTACTGCAGGTAGTTGATATAGAGTATAAGATATAAAGGATGGTGGGTGCGGAAGAAAGATATATAGAACAAAGAATCTTGATGACTAGGATGGATAGAGAATGAGTTTAGAGTACGAAGAGTGCGGATAGCCTCAGCACTGTTTTCCCTCGTAACCCATCAGCATCCGCCCAGCCAGAAACGACAACAATGTAAAATATTTTGCAGTTACGCTGGAAAGCCCCTTCGATTGTCGAAGCACTTCTTGCACGAGGGGAGAGAAGCTTGCACGGTATTGTGATTCAGTCAGACAACATCGCACTGAACTTGGGGCAGCCCGTGGATCCAGCGTCTGTTGTTGCAGACAGTGATAACCTGACAATCCTCGCTTGATGTCGTCGCTGCGGTCTTGCTGCTTCTGCGTGGCGCCGCCGCCCGCGGCCCGCCGGCGGCGATCGAGCGCCACCCCACTGCACATGCATGTCCGACGGCCGCCGAGTATACTCCGCCGCGGCCCGGACTCTTCAGCTGTCGTGGACCATCTAGACTAACTACGGAAAAGCCCAATAGCAATCAAGTGTTGGCCCGCAAAAGGTAACCTTCAGCCCAACGAATATCAAGTCGGCCCATGTACACAGCCCAATGACAGAGGCAAACCCGATCCGCCCACAAAAGCCTCCCCAGACTCGATCAAACGGCACACCAGAAAACCCACCAAAATTGCCGCACATAATTCCCCTCCTCGAATCCTAATCTGCAGTACCTCTCTCCGTAAGGCGGCATAGCTTCCTCCGCGCGCTCGCGGACGCGTTCTCGTTCTCTTCGGCCGGTGGCGGCGGCGGCGGCGGCGGCGGCGGCGGAGTGGCGGCGCTCGGCGTACTACGGACTACTGTATTTTGCATTGTGCAGTCTCCTTCTATTACTTGAATGTTCATGTGCAGAGATTGCTTGAATCCTCATAGTATTGTAAGAGATGGGTACCATGCGATTAAGAAATAAAGTATACGTATACTTATCATTCGATGGGTAGTTTATAAATGTTTTGACATGTTTTTTTTTTTCTTTTGAAAGACCAATATGTCGACCATGTTTGGTACCATTCTATTGGGATGACAATTAGAGTACACCAGTTCATTAAACAACTTAATTTTACCTAAAACTGTCCCATGCTCATGCTGCTTCGTTGCTCTTGTATGTACTCACAGTGACTTGCCAAAAGGGGGCAAAACACTATTATTTCTGGAATACGTGTACATCAGCAAAGGATATCTTATTTGGGGGTTCATGCTGAACGTGGGTATGCATACAAGTGAAGACCTTTGTCGATGTGGAGGGTAAACATGACTTTGTATGTTGGTTCCTTGGATTCAACTTCTAGTTTGAACCTGAAGAAATGTAATAGGGTAGCAGCCATGATCTTCATCTGCCTGTACGCAAATTCCTTCCCCAAGCAGATGCGGGGGCCCGCCTGATCATGGAAGGAAGAAGCTTGGTTAAATGCAAAAAACAATGAAATTATCTTTGGTCATCTTAGGAACTTGGTAACTAATGAACAAATGCCATGATTTTGTATTGGTGGTGGTCTTTGTAGCACCCTACTCGTTATGCAACTGTAATTGAAGCCATGATGTGTCATTTGTCACAGCTGACAAATTGGGTATCATGTCATCTACTTCAGTAGCAATGCAATGGTGTGCACTAGCTGTTACTCAATTCTACTCAAGCAGCACAAAGAAACACTTGAAAACCACTAGCTGTTGCTGTTTTCTTATTGTTCTTTCTAATTCTCAGCTCTGATTTAGGCTGTGCTCGGCAGTGACCTAACTAGAGCTGGACATGTTTATACTGCAAAATTATAGGACCTTTAAACCCGTGGGAAGATACTTACATTAAAAGCTGCAAACTTGTATGGGCTCTCGTGCTGGAAAGCTCCATTCACAAGCCATCTTTCAGGTTTGAATTCTTCAGCATCCTTGCCCCAGAGTTCTGTCATCCTTCCCATGGCATAAATCATGTAGTTCACTCCATCTCCTTTAACCACTCTATAGCCATTAGGCAGCGTATCATCTTCATCTGCCATCTTACCATCCTGAATGGATGCCACAAGACAAATATTACCATGACTCGCAGTGGCATTCTCGTCATTGTATTATTAATTTGATTTAAGAATCTTGAAAATGTGATATTGAATGCATCTTCCCTCTTTGCATTAGCTTTAGCTCTCAATTTGTGATAGTTATGCAGAACCTGTCAGCAACTTTTGCCATTCCTCCCTACAACTCCTATCATCCCCATCAAATTTTCAGAAAACCAAGCTTTTTCTTGAGTATAATTAAGATCCACAGGTCTGATTATTAATTTGTCATGGTACCAGATGCCAAATAAGCTAATCCTACAAATTAAGCTATATCTTTGGCATCATCATTATCTATATGCAATTATCTAACATGTTCATGATTAATTTATTGTGTAAGTAGGTTCTCATTGCCATATCCAAAATTTTAATTGGTTCTTTATGCATAGGAATATCTTTTGAAGCTATTCATACCAGTGCAACAGCAGGATACAGACGTGGTGTCTCGGTGATCGCAGCATGTAGATAATGCATGTTCTCAATAGCACTTTCATTCAATCTCGCAGTGAAGTTTTCGATGCTGTTATCTTCCTTGGACCACTCAAGTGACTCATTAATTTCAAGGGCAACCTTATCCTGCACCACTGGATTCTTACAAAGCATGTAGAAGAACCAGGTGAGTGTATTTGCTGTGGTGTCTTTCCCAGCGATTAGGAAGTTGAGGACTATGTCACGGAGGTAACGGTCATTCATCATTTCAGGGTCCTCTTTACTTGCTAATATGAATCTTGTTAGTATGTCCTCTCTGACCTTCTGCATGTGGAGAAGAGGAAGAGGAGATAACATTAGAACTAGAGGTAAAACTCAATGTTTATACCTTGATAAAACAAGTTTCACTAATTAGGCAAAAAAAAGTATGGATTGAACTTCTTAGCCCTTACATGGTCACGTCCATTCTTCATTTGCTCTCTCTTTTGATGGATCAACTGAGTTACAAAGTTGTCGATGATCTCAATGTCCCTCTTCAGTTTAGCTTCTGATCCAATACTAAGAAACCTTTTCAGTTTCCAGAATATATCAACATATCGGTGGAAAACAAGAAAATTTGCTTCGTCGAAGGCCTTGCTGAATTGAATGCTAGGTTCATGTGATCCAGATAGTGTGTTCAGATCAAAACCAAATCCCACTTTGAAGATTGAATCCATAGTTGTTTTCATCAAAAGATCCTGAGGAAAATCGCGTTATGGTAACTTGACTTGCAATCAGAGGGGTAAGATAAGGAGAACTTGCAATCAAATGGGATAACTCACAGGTTAGTATCTGAGCTTTTTTAGAGTTCAAGGGCCAGAGGACCCCGACCTTTCAATATAACAAAAGACCAACATTCAGTTACAGCTCCAGTTTAACGTGTAGCCCCCAAACTCGCACCACGGAGGGGGGACAAGGTAACCAGAACATTCAGGTTAGTATCTGAGCTTTGTAATTGACTTCTTTTTAGTATCATGTAGTTGAGCTTGTTCAAGTTCAAGATACTAAGGAACAAGCTTACTTCCTCAAACAGTGAACTCTGTTTAAAATTTATCATTATGTTTGTTTACTTGTCAGAAAACTGATTGATATCTTAGTTCAGCAGTGCTTACATGTTTGCTTACATGTTCAGCAGTGCTTTACCTTGTAGGTAAATTAGGTAATTGGAAATATAGAATAGGCTACAGCTACACATACTATAGTAATTTTACATCTTTATCAATTATGATAATACTTATAGAAGTACCTGCATGTCTACAGAAGTTCTATTGGCTGCTGCAGATGAAATTTTCTCAGTTAGTTTTGCAGCATTTATTCTGAACACGCCACTGCTGAAGTCGCGAAGCACTCTGGTTGAGAACTCATGACTCGCTAACTTCCTCTGGTGCCGCCACTTCTCCCCATCGGTTGCAAAAATTCCGTTTCCAAAGAGATCCTTCATGACTTGAGTGTTGAAGTCGCCCTGTGGATTTGTTTGAAAACTGTCAGAAGTGTGCACAAGCTCAAGTTCTCTAGAGATATTCAGTCGACCCCCTTTTTTTCATGGTTAACAAATACAAGTGATCTGACTAACTTGAACATGAAAACACAACAATAGAAGTATCCAATTTATGCTTTGCTTACTGATACTTTCATGAAAACATGGTATATATGCAAACTGTAGCATGCTATCCACATTTAACAGAATATACTCGAGTTTTGACCTTCCTTGCTTTGAAGTTGTGTGGATATATAGGGAATTAAACAATATAGCGGCACTGAGGGGAGAAGGAAGAAGATGATCAGGTAAGGAAAACTACCTTACTTGTGAGGCACAGTATGCTTTGAGGACATGCTCGATGACCTGTGGATCAGAGGTATAGAGCTGACTGTGCCCAGGAAAGAGCAGCCTGCTGGTCCGATGGGCAAGCGCGTACTCCACATGCTCATCGAAGAGCCTGTCGAAATTCTTGAGCATCCGGAACACAGTCCCGACGAGCGGTGGTCGATCATGAGCTCTCTGACTCCAAGCAAACTCTTTGATGCAGAAGACGGCGAAGGACACAAGAACACCCATGATGTAGAGGGTCAACGCCAGCAAGGCCATGGCGAGAGATGAAAGCAAGCACAGGGCCGCGGTTGCTGCGATGGAGGAGAGCTGGAAATGAGAAGCCATTGGAGCTTGCTGCTGGCTGCTGCTCCCTCAGAACAATGTTATTACAGTACCATTTGTTTGGTTTGGCCATTGACCATGGGCATCAAGATTTATTTATTTATTTATTCAACAGGCGAGTTGTTTTCGTATATAAATAATACTGATGTGATGGCATTACAACAACTTGTGAATTTCTGAATACTGTGAGGCACAGTGGGATACTTCTTTGCCTTGAGGGTTGAGACTGCTGTGTCAATAGCTATCAAATTATCGAAAGCATGTATCTGTAACTACTTGGTCTTGAAGTATTGACAGTGAGTGACAACACCAAAAAAACCCTGTGCTAATTGGTTGGGCAGCAATAGGTGGCAAGAAATTAAACTTGATAGAACCATTGCCAACGACGCACAGTTATTTGATACCCGTAGTGATAAGGACACGCCTATAATGTTCAGTTAATTGTCCAATCTTGAATGCAGTTTTTTCGGATGGGCAACAGCCAGCGACTGAAAACACGGCCGATGCAGAGCAAATAGTAGCAGCTGGCGAGGAAGCACACTTCAATAATCTTGGAGAAGTGCTTCCATTATAAATACTCCCTCCGTTCCAAATAAAAAGGTATTATTCTAATCTACTACTCTTATACAAATAAACCCCACTTAAGGAATTCTTTTTTTTTTTTCTAGAACACGCCCATGGCGTGTAATGCATTAAGCAGACAGGAGTTTTTAAAACATGAATTACAGACGCAACGGGGAGTGGTAACCAAGGTTACCACTGCCCACCCCCACAGACATTCAACAGTCGACTACATCTTAACAAATGTGCTACCGAGGTTCCTGAGCTATCAGCATCAGGCGACCTCATCCTCAAGCCCAGACAGCTCCAAGTTCAGGGAAGACAGGTCCAGGCCGCCGTTGAGCATAATCTGCATGATTTCCTTCTTTCTTTCAGATAGCTTACCACCGAACGCGGCCCTGAACTTGCGTTCCACCTCGGCGTCAGGCGCGTCTTCAACAACTTCTTCTCCCAACTTCTTCAGAAGTAGATTTTGGGCCTGCCTTGTTGCGTTTGCCGCGCGTGGCTGCGCAGCAATGCGTCGACTCCTTCGAAGCGTGGAAGGCGGGGTCCGTGCACGGCGCAGACGCGGGCGCGAGCGAAGCATCGGCGTCTCCAGGGGAATGCAAATCGCCGCCTCGATTTCTTCTTGCACAGACCGAGCACTGTCCTCGTCCTCAGTTGACGCCGGAGTGACCGAGGGCCCTCCTGCGACGATGGGTTCGGCCCGCGAATCACCAGCATCAACAGCACCATCAGAGGCGTGCGCGGGGGAGAGGGCGGCCGCGCTGTTGAAGACGTCCACCGTAGGCGCTGCAGGTGCTGGGGAAGGCGTCGTGCGCTGTGGGATGGGGACCTCGCAGTTGTTGGCCGCCGCGTCCTTGGCCCCCGTCCCCATCATCGTAGTCTGAGGGGAGGCCGCCAGCGGAGAGGCCCCTATCATGGCATCCACCATGGCCCTGTCAGACACCTCGCCGTCCTCGAAGGCAAGCTGAACCGCACGCAGCGGAGACATAGGCTCCGGCGGCAACGACGAAAGCACGGCGGCAGACGGGCGCGCGACGAAGGTGGCAGCGAGCTCCTCAAGCATTGGGTCAACCCAGATGGGAGGTCCCTCATTCTCGCCCAGCAGGAACGGCAGCGGTTCAGGAGCAACGGCGTCGCCGACGTAGGTCACGACGGTGTTGGCACACCATGGTCGCTTGCTCCTACACCGCCGGCGCCGACGGCGAGCGGCCACCGCCTTCGGCGACCCGCTCGAACCACCAAGCGGCGCGTGCAGGGAGGGACGCGGGCCGCCATCCGTAGCTGCCGAAGGG
>JAKNSH010257846.1:0-13787 GCA_027790015.1 Cymbopogon flexuosus
ATCTTCAACCTCTAGCCTCTCCTCAAATCAAGTAGCTATGGCAAAAAAAAAAAAAAAAAAAAAAAAAAAAAAAAAAAAAAATCTTGGAGAGGCCTTAGAGGGCTCCATACATGACTAAGAGCATCTCCAGCAATTCCTCAATAAAGCCCCCAATCCCCATAAACCTATCATATTGGGGGAGTTGTTGTAATTTTGTTGCTCCAGCAGTTCCCCAATACCCCTCCTAATTTTTGGTGGCCACCAAAAAACACCCCTTCTCTCCTCAAATGAAGGGGGAGTTGCATCTCCCCCAATCCAATGGGGCCCATCATACCTATCATCTTATTCCTCTGCTCACCACTGTGCCGATCCCCTTCGCGTTCGCATCCGCGCGCCGCACCCGAAGGCGCCGCCGCCGCCGCCAGCGCCTCGTCCGCGCACCGCGCCATAGCCATCGCTACTGGATCCGTCGTCGCCCTCCTCCGCTTCGCCCTCCACAGCGCCATGGCCGTAGCTCCTCCGCTTCGTCGCTGTGCCAGGTCCGCTCGAGCTCGTCGTGCCCATCTCGCCGTGCGCTGTGGCTCCAGCTCGCCATGGATGGAGATCTGCTGCGCCGATGGAGGTCGGACGCCATGGCTGGGCGTGGCCGAGCGGGGGAGCGTATGGCGCACTGTGGAGGAGGCCGCGGTGGGGAGCGAAGAGCGTGCGGTGGAGGCCGCGGTGGCGAACGGCGGCCACGCGGTGGAGGGCTGGAAGGCCGAGCAAGCGGCGCTGCGCGGCGGCGGCATCGTCCTGATGCGCGGGACAGCCGGAGAAGTGGACCGAGGGCAGAGAAGAAAAGGAAAAAAACTAAATAAAAAATTATTGCTGACATGCGGGTCCCACTTTTTAGGAGAGATTATTGGTGCTCTGCGGCAGCACCTCCTCACATAAACCTAGATATTGTATTGGGGGAGCCCCATTACCTCTTTATTGGAGGAGATATATTGAGAAACTTCTGGAGATGCTCTAAGAATATACTTATAGTGACTTGCAATTAGTTTGTTGTATCGAATAGACCCTTGGAAAATTATGGACCCGAGGCAGTTGGTTGTATGCTAGTAACCTCTACAATATATATATAGCATAATCCTATTTCAGTAGGCAATCCACCCTGCCACATCAAGGAATGGACCGGACGGGGGACACGTACTCCTCCACGTGCAAATGCAAGTATGCAACTCGTCGTTGTCCAATTCAGCGCCCCACGACACGGAGCCAGGATGTGTGTGGCGTCAACGACCAGAGAGTGGCCGATGAGTGCAATCAGCACACCGCGCGCGACGAGCCGAAGACAACGCTCGCGCGGTGCCGTCGGGCCGACGAGTCCCCGCCGGCCGGCGCATCGAATGGCCGGACCCGGGTCACCACTTTTGAAGTTTTGAGTACGACCAGTACGTACGTGTACTTAACGCACGCACGAGATATATATACTTGACACATATATCAGCCTCAACATGTTCTTTTAGTGTTATCATCATTCTTTTATCGTACACTTTTTACCATACACTACCAAGATCATATCGTCCGTACAAATAGGTACATTTTTTCTTGAAAGTCTGCAGTGTAAATATGTTTGTTTCGTTTTAATGGTTTTTTTTTATTTCTATTCACCTGAAGTGATTGTCTATACTGGCATGAATTCCGTATAGTCATGGTCGATGAGTTTCTTATCTTAATTTCTGTTCGTCTTTCATCTTCCCTTTTCCCACTACCTATTCAATTTTGCACCGATATATACCAAATCAAGTTAGTTTTCAGTCTTTATTGATTTAATTTCTTGATCACCACAATTTCCCACTATTTATTGGGATTCGTAGCTGCCATTTTTTCCCTAGACATTGCTAGGCGTCAAAATGTTACTCTTGTCTGTTTGAGAACCTAGTATTTGCCTCCAGCAGCCGTTGGTCGGCCATATCGGAGACAGAGCCTCCGGATAACCTATACGATGACACAGTACTCCCTTTGTGTATAAAAAAAGGCTAAAAAAGAATCTTAATTTTAAAAACAATCTTAATTTTTAAAAAGTCAAACAATCTTATAGTATTTTTAAAAAGGTCAAACAATCTTATAGTTTTAAAAAAGTCAAACAATGTTATAGTTTAAAAAGGTCAAATGATCTTATAGTTTAAAAAAGTCAAACAAACTTAGTTTTTATAAAAGTCAAACAATCTTATAGTTTTTAAAAAAAGTCAAACAACGTTATAGTTTTAAAGAACTCAAACAATCTCAAGTTGACACTATATATATTTATAATATACATCATTAGATTAAACTTTAAATATATATGCTTTACAATAAACCTATTTAAAGGTATAGGACTAATATTGATATTAACTTTTTTAGACCTATAGACTTCTATTCTTTTTTGAGGGAGCATGTAGGGTTTGAGCAACTCCACTCTCCACTCGTCTTTGTATACAGACCATGTGTTCATATACAAGGTATCATTGTAGCAGTAAATAGTGGTTCAGCTTGTTGGGTTCAGGTGTCGATCTGCTTCGTCCACCTTCGCTCATGTAGCCCAATGGATGGTGGACTTGTTTCTATTGCCACATGTGCAGGGCAGGGCCGCACCTTCACCTTAGACGATCTAGGCCGACAAACACATGCGGCGCTTCAATGAGTGAGTCACGGAGAGTTGGTAGCCGCCACTTCTGGAGTTGCGGGCATACACTGCCCTCTCTACTTAAGCGAAAAAACGGATAATAATACAGGATATAGTTCATATCCCAACATTCAAGCAAGGTGAATATCGGCGTCAGTAAAGAAGGTGTACAATAAAATTTTCAAAAGTAACCCACTGACATGTAGGCACTACGTGAGTTGTTCTCAGCGGATTACAAGGTAGGTGTGCGCTCGTAAGTTTGTGTTGTTCATTGTCCAATATAGTTGCCTAAATTTTACTTCATGTAAAAATTTAATTAACCTCTAGAACGCCGCTAAAATGTGTTGTAACAATTTTTTTTTTTTATTTTAATATAAAGACGAGTAAATCTTTTGCATTTTTGAGATTTTTTTTGCTGAAACAAATTCAAATCACAGACAAATAATGTTGATGGAGAACAAAACAACAACAAGGTTACTCGCCTAATCGAGACAGTAATGCCTCCCTGAGACTGACGATGAGAGTCGTGAGTCGTGACCAAGTAAAAGGGAGGCAAGCAAGCATCCTCTACTGTTTACCTCCCTTTTTCGTTTTGCTTCTCCCCGGCTCCCGGCGGCATTTAAACCTCTCACCCACCTCCCCCTAATAAAATGCGCCCGTTCCCGGAGCAAAACAAAAAACCAAAATCACAAATATAATCGTCCGCTACCTCGCCGGCGACAGGGGCGACCGCGCGCGCCCCGGCCGCGTGCTGATCCCGACTTCCCCATGCACCCATTCTGCTGCGCGCCGCTCGTGCCCGTATCGCCCGCCGCCTCCGCCGCCTCCGGCGCGGCCGCGTCGTCCGCGGTGGCGGGCGCCCCGGCCGTGATGCCGCCACCGCAGCCCCCGCCGGTGCCGCCTCCGCCGCCTCGGAGCAACCCCGCCCCTGGCGGTGAGAGGCGCGCGCGCGCGGCGGGGGTCAGCGGTGGCGGCGGCGGCGGCGGTTCCTCGCCGCCTGAGGGGGTGAAGCTGAACGAGATCGTCGGCGGCGGCATCTCGGGGATCCTGTACAAGTGGGTCAACTACGGGCGCGGGTGGAGGCCGCGCTGGTTCGCGCTCCACGACGGCGTGCTCTCCTACTATAGGATCCACGGGCCCGACCGCATCATCCTATCGCGCGAGACCGAGCGGGGCGCCAAGGTCATCGGCGAGGACTCCCTCCGCCGCCTCAACCGCCCCTCCCCCTCCTCGCCGTCCCACTCCAACGGCCACCACCAGCCTCGAAACCCCATCGGCGAAATCCACCTCAAGGTCTCCGGTTCTGGCCGCCTCCGTGATCGCCAGATCCATTTCGTCTGTTGCCAGCTTGCTAACGGGGCCGGTTGCGTGTGCAGGTGTCAACCGTGAGGGAGAGCAGATCGGATGACAAGAGATTCTACATCTTCTCGGGGACCAAGACGTTGCACCTGCGGGCGGAGACCAGGGAGGACAGAGCTGCGTGGCTTGAGGCGCTGCGGGCGACCAAGGACATGTTCCCGAGGATGTCATCCAGCGAGATGGTCGGGCCTGGAGACACCGCAGCGGCAGTGGCCGTCTCTACCGAGCGCCTAAGGCAACGGTTACAGCAGGAAGGGGTCAGCGAGGCGGCCATTGCTGACAGCGAGAGGATCGTGCGGGCAGAATTCGAGGCTCTGCACAAGCAGCTTGTGCTATCCAAGCAGAAGAATGCGCTCCTCGTGGAAACTCTTCGCCAGCTTGAGGTACTTCCATAACTGTACCTGAACAGAATCTGGTTGTGCATGAAGTCGGTAGGATTGCTTTTTATTGCATGGTTTGTCATGCTTTAGATATTCTGCATCTTGTACAATATTGGAAGTACCAAGCTACTGGTAAATATTGGCGTACAGAACATGCTGTTCTGTAGTAGATTGCATCAATTGACCATATTGTACTTGGAGCTCTGAGTTTTATCTGTTACTCTATGGATCGTGCTATAAATATTTTCAGTTCTTCAACTACCTTGTTTTTGTCAGTCACCAAACGTACTTGGCATTTGATAATGAATGTGCTACCGAAGCTAGCTTATGCTGTTTATTTACTAAGCCTTGTCATCAACAAAGAAAAAATGAACAAAGGTTCAATTAATAGTTCTAGATGCTTGTTTTGGTTTTGTTTTGCCTGCTTTTTTTTTTTTGGCGATACCAAAGTTTTTCTGGGGGCTATGTTGCAGAGCTTTTGTGTATTGGCCGCAAAAATGCTTTCTCATTTGTTTTGGTCCTTTTGGAGTATAATAATAAAAATGGTACCCAGTCCTAGTTGCTGTAGCTACTCTACCCAACATTTGACATACTTCTCATCTTTCCTATTCCTGACATGTCCTTGACTGGCATTTTGCTGTTTGAGTCTAGTCATTAGTCTTTTGTTGTTTTGATGGCTAACAAGCAGAGTATATTAACCTCTGGATAAAGCTAACTGGCACTAGGATATTTGTTCTGTCATGTAAGTCCAGGTAAAAAATGGGAGCATGTATTCGGTAACACATGTTTCCGATTTATCTAGGTTAACTGGCATTTGGTTGCTGATGATTTTATACTGAGAATTTTTTATCACAAGTTATGTTGATATTACTTAAAACTACTAATGTAGTGAATATAGAAAAGAATGGTTGCTTTTGTATTAGCATATGCATATTAGTATAAATGACCAAGCATACTGTAACACTGTACAAGTTCATGTGGACTACTTCTGCCATTTGTATATTGAGAGGTTTTAACTTTCCTTCTCTTTCCTGCTTTCCATGTCCACTAATTAGTAAGATCTGTATATTGATGTTTACTGGGGGACTTGAACCTGTAAATTGTTTATGTTAGGGACATCCTCAGCTGATGATATATTCTTGTGTTGACTTGTTGTAGACAGAAAAGGTTGATTTGGAGAATACCCTTGTCGATGAGAGCCAAAGGCAGTCAAAAGAGTATGGATCTGCTTCTAAACCAAGGCATGAGAAATATAGTGGTATGATAATTGGAGGAATGGTTTGTCATGTCTCACTGTTACACTTGTTATTGTGATGTACTGTACCTTTGCGGGCAAAATTTGTTGATTATTCTGGCATCCTTGTTAATATAACACTACAAAAATGCATGATGGAATGCCGATCTGGTGTTGGATATTACCAGTTAATTTATTTTCTATTGGCATTACTGAAAAAGTCGCTGTAAGACAGCAGCATATTAGTCAAATTAGTTGGCTTTGGTTTATAGGTGATTGAGTAATAGCATTACTGCGTTTGTTGACCGCAGCGTTGCCAAATTTTTGGTTTCCATATGTAAATCCCTTTTCCAATTTTCTATTCTCTCACGAGGATGCATTCTTCCAAGGTTTTTAGATCCACCATCCTGGCATGATCATATCTAAAGTAGAGTATTTCATATTGAACAATGAAAACAAACATCCTTGTATGATTGCTGAATGTCATGATTCTTTTATGCTAATCTATGCACCTTATTTTCCCTTCTGTAAATTTGACTTGGTGCTTTGATTACCTACCTAATTGAATATTGTGAAGTCTGTCTCTTTGCAGAGTTTTCTAGTGTACGTGTTGTCTCAAGTTTCACATATTTTTCATCTGATTTTTTAAATTTTAAATTAGTCTAAAACTTTTTGATCTGAATGTTTTATAAACTTTCAATTGAATATATCAAGGTAAACCACATTTATCCCCTTAGAAAATAAATAGAGACTTGATTGGTCCATTATAGCACAAGTCATTTTCTCCCATCGTTACCTAGTCCGATTTTAAGGTTATATGACAAAGTTTCTGTACACCATCCCAAGTTCCAACCATAAGAAATTGCAAGGACTTCTCCTTGCTGCAGCCACGATACTCAATTTTCCTACCAACTAGAATCCCATATTTAAGCACTGCACCAAACCATTCTTGACCCTAGTTTATCACGTAATTTGCTGGCAATTGTGATCCCTTACCAGAAAAGGAATCAGTTGAGCCTTTTTTGGATGAATTTCTTGAATATGAATTTAGTTTTTTTATTTGATAATATGGAATTCATCTATTTTGCGCTCTAATTTATATTGTGTACCAATTTGGTTTACTTTACCTGGCTCAATGAGCTATCATTTTCCATTTTCAGAAGGAAGTGCTAGCGAGTCTGATGATTATAATGAACCACAAGATCCTGCTGAAGAGACCGACGATGATGAGAACATTTATTTTGATACAAGAGATTTTCTATCCTCAAGCTCTTTTAAAAGTAGTGGATCTGATTACCAAAGATCTGAAGCTGGTTCAGATGATGACGATGATTATCCAATGGATGGAATTGATCCTTCCATGAAGTCTATCGGAATCAGTTATCCATATGTAAGAAGACGGAAGAAGCTGCCAGATCCAGTTGAGAAAGAAAAGGGTGTTAGTTTGTGGTCAATGATCAAGGACAACATAGGAAAGGATCTTACGAAAGTTTGTCTGCCAGTTTACTTCAATGAGCCACTCTCATCATTACAAAAATGTTTTGAAGATCTTGAGTATTCCTACCTTATTGATCGTGCATCTGAATGGGGGAAAAGGGTATTCTTCCGCTCCCTGTTAGCATTTCATTTATGTGCACATCTTTCTAATATGTTGGATGCAAGTAGCTATAAACACTTGGTTTATTAGATTTTTCATTGTGCATTATATCATCTCGAAGTTGCAACTATCCTGCCTTGTGGCAGACATTTGGTATTAGCTACATTAAGATAAGCATTATTGTCGTTCTTGCTAGAGAAAAGTGGGGACAAGATACTCTTTGTTTTATCTTGTTTATTACAAGACCCTTCATATACATTTGATCTCTTAACAATTTTTGTAAGCTAGCTTTTACAACCGTTTTGTAAATTGATCATGCCAACAAATGAAAAATGGTAATCATGTAAACTTATTAGTTTCCTTGCCAACATGGGGATTTCAACTTGCTGTCTTGCCTAACATGTAAAAAGGTGCAGGTAAGCTATATGCTTTATCTACACTCCTTCATTTCAGAGAAGAAAGCAATAAATAATACACGATCTTCAATCTGGCTTATAAGAGTGATTTTCCTGTTTCCTCTTTCATAAATTAAGTCTACTCACTGCCTCACTGGTGCATCTGCCATACTGGAAGAATGTTCCTACATTATTCCTTATATAGTTATGTCTGTATGCTGAATCTTTCATCTGCCTTCCATTGGATGTTCTCCCACTGTTCGTGGTGTCATAGTTAACTAGTGGAAAAGGCGCTTATTTGCATATGAAAGGACTGGTTATAGTTAAGCAGCTCACGTATCTGTTTTGTGTTTTTTTTCCTAGGGTAATAGTCTTATGAGGATTCTTAGCGTAGCAGCATTTGCTGTTTCTGGATATGCCTCTACAGATGGGAGGAGCTGTAAGCCTTTTAATCCCCTTCTTGGGGAGACATATGAAGCAGACTATCCAGACAAAGGCCTCCGCTTTTTCTCTGAAAAGGTCTGTTAACTAAGCACAGTTCTTCAATGGGTTTGTGTAATCATTCTTTTTTTGTTGATCATGCTTTTTCATACAGTATATGAGTAGGTCTCTTATAAGGTTCCCTCCACCCCCACAAAAAAAAAATGTAATAGTAAATATTTGTGCTATTCATGTTTTATAGTTTATAGTTTATAGTTCACTATTTTGACATGCTACATGCCTTATTCGTGGTGAACATTATGTTGCCTGAAGTTTGTCAAATTATCCGTTGACAAATGACTAATTGTTGTCAGCAAACAGAGTATAGGACATTGGGATTCACATTATATTGAACGCTGCCATTTGTTTCTATGCTTGGGTCCTGCTCTCTGAACTTATTATTGGTTCCTATTGTGATGGTACCCTGTTTTCCATTTCTTTTGCTGTGTAACATATTGGATAGACGCTATCTATCCACTGATTCTGATCTATGTCCCTGTGCCTATTTGATTCTCATAGCTTGTGACTTAAGACTCACAAATCATAGCTACTTGGGCGCGTACTACAGGATTTTTTGCAATATCAGATTTAGTTTCTTTGCATTATTGTTGATGGAAAATCTTCAACACTTACCAGGTTAGTCATCACCCTATGGTTGTTGCATGCCACTGTGAGGGAACTGGCTGGAGGTTTTGGGCTGATAGCACCCTAAAGAGTAAATTCTGGGGTCGTTCCATTCAACTTGATCCTGTTGGTGCTTTAACACTGGAGTTTGATGATGGTGAAGTTTTCCAATGGAGCAAGGTAACTCTTACATACTCCAATGATAAATATAACTTCTAGATTTGTCCTAAGTCAAACTTTTTAACTCTCGACTATGAACTATAAATTTTTTATATACATTGACACAAGGGCGGCCCTGGTGCAAGCGGTAGAGCTTTACCGCTTGTGACCAAGAGGTCCAGGGTTCAAACCCTAGCCTCGGCACATTTGTGCGGGAAAGGCTGTTGAGCCTACGGCACTGTGTACGTCCTATTGACACAAGGTTGGCAATTTTAGATTCATTCTGAAAACTACTTTTTTAAAATAGATAATATATAACTCTATTTTCATCTAAGGTAACATATTTTTATAGATATTGCTAGTTAAATTTAAAATGTTTGGTTTAGGACAAACCTAGATAATATTTGAGTGGTTGGAGTTAGTAACTAATGGATGATGGTTCTGCCATTTTAACTAATTGGAAATGTCTTCAGGTGACAACTTCAATTTACAATCTCATATTGGGCAAGCTATATTGTGATCACTATGGTACTATGCGCATCCAAGGTAATCGTGAGTATTCATGTAAGCTTAAGTTCAAGGAGCAGTCAATTATCGATCGCAACCCACACCAGGTAATTACCATTTTTGCTTCAACACTTGAGTTTAGTATTTGTCAGCATGTCAGTTCTTCTAACTTCTTTCTTGAGTGCATTCCTTTACAGTATTTTTTTCTCTCACACCAGTACAACTATTTTAATCTCTCTGCATGTTTGGCAAATGATACATTTCTCACTATGGAAAGACATTATTTTAAACATTTTTGTCCGAAGATTGCATGGGAACAGGTTTTAGGAAGCGCTGGGAATTATAGTGTGTACAATCTTGTTTGAAATAATTTACACTGCATGGTTTTGACCTGAACATTCTGTTTGTTGTTAGAATTGTAGATCTGAAAAGGCTTAAACAACGGAAAATCATAAGCCTTGTTGCGCGCTAGTGAATAATAGTTATTGATTGGAAAAGCATATGGTGCCCTCGTTAGCTGAAGGACTAAAATACCATGTTACAATGTTTCCAAAATCTAACGCAAAAAAAAAAAAAGTTTCCAAAATCATCATTAAAATCTTATATGTAGTACACCTAAATTTAAGTGTAGCCGCAGCAATTCAGATTGAAATTCATCTTTGATGCTGGTATTGAAAAAACAGAAGTGTCATTGTCAGCACATGATGAGCAGTGCCAGGTTGATTTCTTGTCTATTGTTTCTTGGCATGTAGGATGCATTTCAAACTGAATTGTTGTGGCTATGCTTAACTTTATGTGTACTTACATGATTTTTGTGTTGATTTTTGAAACATTTGGACATGGTATTTTAGCTAACCAGGCTGCCAGCCCCTGGACCAAATCTGCAGTGTTAATGATATACCAACTTGAAAAAGCAGTCTGTTTGCTGATTATGTAAACTTTCAATTCAATATGGAGCAGTTTTCCAAAATTAATAAATGAATGAATAAATAAATAACGCCCTGTCCTTGCTGTTTACTACTGACTATTCTCTTTCTGTGCCAAGTTGAAAAATGATTTCACATGGAACTTATATCGATACTGAATATTGGTTTTAATTCTCTGCAATGTCTTATTTGAGGATGTACCGTACTTTCTGATACTGTGATATGCACACATATATTGACTAGCTTATTTACTTTAGCGAGCTTTATTCAGTTCAGCCAATGCATATGCAGGTGCAAGGTGTTGTCCAAGATAGAAATGGTCGAACTGTTGCTACACTATTTGGAAAGTGGGATGAAAGCATGCACTATGTAATGGGTGATTGCTTTGGGAAAGGCAAGGGATCTGAACAGTTTTCAGAGGCCCATTTGTTGTGGAAAAGAAGCAAACCACCTAAGTTTCCCACCAGATACAATCTCACTCGCTTTGCAATTACAATGAATGAACTTACACCTGGATTGAAGGTAAAGATTATTGACTGCTGATACCAAGTTTCATTTCAAGATCATATTACCGTGTTCAGCTTCATACTTTATATGTAAGCAGGAAAAACTGCCACCAACAGACTCGAGATTACGACCAGATCAGAGATGCCTGGAGAACGGTGAATATGAAAGGGCAAATGCTGAGAAGTTGAGGCTTGAACAGAGACAGCGGCAGGTCAGTCTATGATTGCCCACTTTCGCAGGCTTTGTTCTATTGAACCGTGGAATGTTAATTAGCAATTTTTGTAATCCAAAGTGCTTGTAATATCTTGATGTACCTTGCTATCATATAATATAATTCTTATTTCGTCGCAAGAAAAAAAATCAGGAGCGGCAACCATACAACTGCATGCTTCCCCTACACTTAATCAGATCTTTTGGTAGAGTTATGTTTTGCATTTTACATGTGAAAAAAATGTAGGTTTTATGAAGTTCGTAGGATATAATTAGAGATATGTTTACGCAGTTACAGCAGTGCCATTCAAGTTTAATGAGCTGTATGTTGGGTTGCTGACTGACCTATATTAATATCACTGTTTACAGCATAAAACATACATTTGCTAATTAACATGAAGGGCCTGTTTGGATACCAGGGCTAACTGCTAGCTAGCAAAAAAATAGCTCTAGTGCATCCAAATAGGAGGGCTAATTTGTAAATAAGTCCTCAACTAGTTGTTAGCCAGCTAGCTAGCCAACCATAGCTAATTTTAGCCTTAGCTAGTAATTAACTATGTGTATCCAAATAGGCCCTATTTTCTGTGTATCCAAACACTTGATTATGTGTATCCAAACAAGCTAGCTAACCACAAGTATTCTTTCACACTCATGTATCCAACCAGGTGCCCTACATTCGCTCTGAACCCTATAAGTTAATTGGAAAATAACCAAATCCATGCTGTCAACATTCTATTTTCTGTTGTGGACCCTTTAGCTAGGTTTCCTGCTTTTTTACCACAGTTCATGGTACACCACGGTTGAACTGTTTACTTGATTAGTATTCCTTTTTGTCGTCTTGCATCATGCAGTGGTCAAGTCATGATACTTGCCACTGCACCTCAGTTAATGTGATAAGACTTGAGTAAGTTAATTTTTGACAAGACTTGAGTATAAGTTAATTTTAGAGTACTCTTAATACATGGAACTACTTCATCTGGTCAGATACACATGACACTAACTGGAGTGGTTAGTTCAAATATTAAAGGCAATTTTTTGTTGGAATGACAAAAATTCAGCCAGATGTGATGCTTTAAAGTAGAAAGTGGTGTTTCCTGGGACAAGAACAGGTGGACGAAGCTAATGGAGCATAGTATCGCTATGGCATAACAGAAGGAATGTAGTTCCATATATATGTGGAGTGTCATGTCTCATTAGTATATTGAAACTAAGCATGCATTAAATTTCTTATTTGTTAATATCGTGTGAGAATGTCCTATATGCATAGGAGTTTTTGTGCCTGTTGCGAACTGCACCCTACACAATAGTTTTTGGGATCCTGAGGCAAACTGGATTGAGAAATTTGTCATAACAAAGGTTGTAGTACCTAGAAACTTTTATGAAATGTTGAGAACAGATGATAAAATTTACAGGATGGTGCATACATGAGTGAGAATGATAGAAAATTGCCGTTTAATGTCTAATATGTACTTTAATATTCTTTTAAGTATTATCGAAACATGCTTAGCTTCCATGCCTTGAGTTACACTTGCAGTTTGGCTTGATTAGTGAAGGCTAATTGAGCATTGTATTGCAGGCACGTAAGATGCAGGAGAGCGGATGGAAGCCTCGGTGGTTTGCAAAGGATAAAGATACTGACACATACCGTTACGTCGGTGGGTACTGGGAATCCAGAGAAAAGAGCAGCTGGGAAGGCTGCCCCGACATCTTCGGACAAGTCCCTAACGATCTGATGATAACCGACTAGGCTAGAGTAGGTTATAGGTCTTTTGGTTCTCTCTTTTGGGATCACTTGATTCCTGAAATTTTAGAGGTTCATATTATAGAGCAATTAAATGGCCGGTGACATGTAAGCATTGGCAGTGCGTCAGGTATTATTGGCCTCGTACATAATAAGAAGAGAATGGTTCGTCTCACATGTTACCTTAAATTTTCGGCAAAGTATTTTTTTTTTCTTGTGAGATGTTCATTCTCACAAGTTCAGTCTTCAGTGGTATAAGGTGGGCGATAAGTGATCAGAGTCATATACTGGATATGTAACTACGAATACAAGTGCAGTAGGCTGTGAATTTGTTCATCATTTTGGTGGTGGTGCCAGTGAAACATTCAAGCTCGTCGTTTACTATTGACTATTGAATGTCGGATGTGTGCATTGAGACACCAAATATATTTGTGCATTATGGTAGTGCTCTGCAGTAAGATATACTGACAAATAAGTTTCCTTCTTTCCTGGATCTAAACATTACGTCAGCGTCATCAGATGTATATATTTTCTTCAAGCACAATAGGAGATGTGATATAAAGGAATTGACAAAAGAGAACATCGATAGTTGGCTCTGAGAGATATTTTCATGCAATATTTTTTGTCTTCCAAACGGGCATTGTAATATCTCGTCATGCTTCAAAGACTCCATCAAAGCAAGAAAAACCAACTTGGTTTCAGCTGAACACAGAGCACCAGAAATAGAAGACATTGGACAAGTTTTCTTGAGCCGCTAGGATGGGCCAGAGACACAGCCCACGGGTCCATCTTGCGGCAGATTACGGCCCATCTCAATGCGCAGCACCGTACCGTCCCGTTCCACTATCTCATCTGGTATTTTTGGTATATATATAGGTGCGCAAGTGAACACGGCAAGTCGGCAAGAGATCATGTTCCTCCGACTCCGATCGAGGTGCGTGAAGTGAATGCGCGATTCACGGCACGCTCATGACAACCTCGTCCTTGCACAACAAGGGTGGCGCTCAGTAAAGAGCCGCAATAAAATTCCACATCACGGCCG
>JAKNSH010257947.1:0-12130 GCA_027790015.1 Cymbopogon flexuosus
CTGTGCATGGTAGATGGCTGACCAGCACCTGTTCTTTTGGAAAGTGTAATTTGGCTTAGGAGGGTGGCTAACTACAGATGTGCAAGTAAGACTTGGAAGCTGCTAGTAGTGCTCACTTGTTGTGAGCTGAACTCATTTGAATACATTTGGCATGTACTAAATTGCAACCTCTATTGGTTGCTTGGATCTTTTTATTTCTGCTTGCCTTTTTACTGCAATGATGTGGGATAGTTGGAAAATGGCAGAGATGATGTTGGAAAGTTGGAAAAGGGCCGATGATGTTTATTTCTGTTACAATTGATGAGGTAGCTGCTTGCTGTTTTTTTTTATATGCTTTCTTGATTTTATCATATCTGTCATGGTTATGTGGGACTAGACCAGTCCCTTGCAACACTGGTTCTGTGCCAAGTGATGGCAGGGAATGGTCCTGGGCACATGAACTTGGCAGACATGAGTTTGCCAAGTTTTGTTTGCTCTTTTGTTCTCCCAGGCAGTTACCTGTGATTCAGTTTTTGTTGCCATTACTAACTGAGGCCAATGTTTATTGTATCCTATGATGTCAAAAACTAGTCATATATTTCAAACATATAATTGAAGCAGCATTTGGGATCCCCGATTTGTACAAACAAACCGGAGATCTTCAATTTCGCTTTGGTGACATGCTTGACAGTTCAAATTCGTGACTGAGGATTTGTTTTCATCTTCTTGCAGTCCAATGGCTAAATGGTATGTGGTTTCTGAGGGACTCAAGCCAGGAATCTACACATCCTGGCATGAGTGCAGTGAGTATGTTCTTTGTGTTGAACATGCTAGGTACCAAAGCTATAAAACCCATGCTCAAGCTGTGCAAGAGTACAATGATGCTCTTAGGATGGGTACTGTCAGGCAGATCCAACCTAGGCCCATGACTAATCCAGTACGATGGCACTGAGTCTTGCAAATGAGGGTAAGAATGTGATGATTGAGAAACCAAGTCCTGGTAAGAATGTGATCATTGTTATGCTTGGGGTGTTGGTGTTAGTTCTCTGGAGCATGTTGTCGACTTGTTGCCCCTGTAATTGAGATTGGGGTTCAATGGCCGATGATGACGGTTTCTTTTGTTTTACTTAGACAAACTGTTAAGAATGGCATCATTATTGAGTCTGAGGCCATGTTCATGACTACTTTGTTAGTGCTTTGTTGATGTTTACCCTGATTTTCAAAAATTGCTACTGTCAATATGCTCCTCTTCTTTGCTCAAGTGAAATTCTGTTGCTTGCTATTTGTTGGACAGTCTGGGCCTGGCCCAAATCGAACACCATCCCTGGCAGTTGGTCTTGGGCCAGGCTGAGAGCTGGAAATCAAACACAAAAAAGGGATGCATGTGCCAACTCTTAGTGATACAATACAATCAAACAACAGACTTGTGCGAGTTGGACCAGGTCGTGGCTGGCTAGAGCCTGGCTCGTCGGCCAGACCTTGCTGGGCCAAGAAATTAAACACACCCTAGATGTCTAGATGGATGTTGGGATCGGAGCCCTTAAATGACATAGCATTGCTTCTGCTTTTGGTAAAGCTTGGAAATAGAAACAAAATATTTATGAACAAGCAACAACCTATTGTTCAGCAATATTAAATCCAGAACTACATTGCAATACTACTCGTGTAGCTTCAGTATCCATGGCAACAACACAGCGCATTCCTGATTCCTGTAAACAAAATTTCCCTTTCTGTTTTCCTTTCAATCTTAAGCAATGTACATGCACTATTTGCATACATACATCTAACCAAAGAATCACAAATGGTATCTACAACCAAAAATTGTTACCATCAATAAAGCAATGAACAAAAGAAAAAAAAACCAAGTAATCTGCTAATTAACCTAGCAGCAAAAAAAAGATCACTGGCCAGTAAGTAAACAGCCTGGCCAGTTCAGTTATTCTTCTGATCGCCTGGTGAAACAAGAAACAGAGTAGTTCACTGCAACCTGCTCCTCTTGAAGTCAGGCAGCGTGAGGGACACCGCCGTCTGAGGCTGGAATCCCACGGAAGCGAGCCTCGGGGACAGGATCATCGCCGGGCTGGGCCGTGGCGAAGGAACCGGGTCCCTCTTCCTCGACGGCGAGCCGGTGAGCCTCGGCGAGAGGTTCACGTGCTCCAGCGCCCTGGACTGGAGGTCCTGCGGGTAGTCGCGGACGCACCGGATGCGGGGGCCCGTGCCCGTCGACCACCGGCACGTCAAGTGGTTCTTGCCGAGCTCAGCGGCGGCGGCGGCGGCAGCACTCGACGGTGGCAGCGGCAGCTCGTGCTGCTGCGCCTCCTCTTCGGCGTCCATGTCGGTGTGAGCGTGGGCGTCGGCTTCATCCTCCTCTGCTTCACTCATGTTCCCGTCGCTGGTTGACCGGCGAACGTCGCCGTCGGCCGCCTCGGATTCGCTCGTATGCTCATCCATGGCTGCAGAGCCCGTGCTGTGTTCTGCTCCGTCAGTGCCGTCCGAGACGGCGGCGTTCGCCTGAGCCTCAGGTTTGCTCAGCAAGGGGTATTCGTCGTCTTTGTCGAGTGGGCATTTCTGAAGGAACGCATAACAGTAAAACCCATATGTCAGTTCTGAATCTTGAACTGATTTTACTCCTAATGAAGAAACAAACTATCAAGCGCCACGCAGAGCAGTGTGATATTTGCTTACATTTACCTTGACATGGGTGAGATCGACACCATTCTCCTCAAGGTAGCGGATGAAGTCTCTGAAGTTCTCTTCAGTTGGGAGGTAGTGACCACTGTACGGCCATATAGCCTGAAGAAACCAAGCAATGCCGTCAGTTACTTATCTGAATGGTCAGCACAATTTTTCATCGTATATACTAGTACCAAACAAAGATTTTATTTATTTCAGTATGATTGTCTGAAATATATGAACATACCTTGAGGATTCCTTCTTTGACGACCAATCTTCCGGCCGATGTTATGGCTCCACCAGCTAAGAAACTCGAGTGCTGAAATGAACCTTTCTTCTTCTGCATATAACCAAAACACGAAATTCAGAACTCATGCAAGAAGCAAATTTAGTTTTTTCTCGACAACAACAGATATGGTACTCTACATTGCATTCATCGGCGTGTAGAGAAAATACAAACTGCAATCTGGTTAACTGAAAATTTATGTTTACCTGTCCAACATAGAGTGCCTTGGTGGTGCTGAGGACGAAAATCCACTTGGAATCATCCAAAGTATGCACAACAGCTCCATTTTTCTTATACACAAGTTTTCCCCTCTCCACCACAACTTCATACTCTTGTCTTTCTTTCTGCAATTAATAGCAAAACAGAACAGCAATGATCAGCTGATCATCCAATTATATATTTATCCAGGCTACTAACTGTTAAACATAGTGCTAAAAATCTTCTATCAGTATTTAAAACATTATTGTACTGACGAGTGGCTTACTGGTCCAAGGTACTTGATGCACTGGCTCTGAAGTTTACTCCTAGGGCATTTCTCAAGGTTCACTTCTTTGCCTTCCCCAATGTCCAACCTGTACATTTCATAAACAAAACCATTTATATATACTTTACATCCATCTTACTTATTTCCAAGCTGATCGACAAATTCAAATTCAGGTTCACTTACCAATAAAAGAAGGGCTCTGTGCTCTCACTCTTGGACCAGACATCATAATAGATGTGCAAATTGTGCCCATACCGATGCCTCGGGTCAATCTGCCAGCAAACACACAGATGCAAAAGCAGCAACAGCATTAGTAAACTAATGGCGATCTTACTGGAGCTAAAAACAATTGCTTGTTCATATATTATGCCCTAGGTTATGTAGCATGTGACTTACAGCTTCGAGCCAGTGCTGGCGTGCCAGCTTCTGCGCCTTGCCGTTCTTCGACAACCCCTTGCCAAGCTAACAAAAGCAACCAAACAAACGAAGATCACGTCAGCAGCTGCGATCTCGATGTGGGTTTCAGTTCAAAAACGCGTTTCGAGGAGCATTTCGATTGATGCAAGAACAGCTGTAAAGCGGCGGGGTACAGTACCTTGGCCACCCTCGTCCTGGCGCGCGCCCACCGCGACGCCGCCGTCTCGGGCTTGCCGCCATTGTTGAAGAAGGAGACGGAGCTGTGCTTGAGGGAGGCGAAGTCGAGCGCCTTCCACCACAGCTCCTCGATGACCACGGCGCAGTCGGCGAGGTTCCGCCGCGTGCGGTAGCTCTTGTACACCTTCTGCAGCTTCACCGCCGCCGCGTCCAGCTCGCATTTCGGGCTGGTGGACGACACCCGCGGGCTCGTCGGCGTCGGTGTCGGAGACGACGCCGCCATGAACACCACCTCCTCGGAGTCTCTCAGGCAGCAGTCGACCTGGCTCGGCCTGCTGCTGCCGTGGTGGTCCATGGAAGCGACGACCGCCTCGGCCTCCCACAGCTTGAAGCTCAGCGACGGCATCAGCTTGCCGTTGCCGGTGGAGAGGGACGTTCTGCAGTTCACCACCATGGTGCCGCTGCCGTCCTTGGCCCTGGGGCTGGAGATCTCGATGCCCAGAGCTTCAGCCCATTCGTTGTGGTACAATCCCATAAACCGAGGAGACTTCGTCCTCCTGGAAAACAAAGTCATTCAGAAATGAGAAATTCAGGTTCGGCAGGTGGGATGAGAAGCAACTTGCTCTGTTCTGCTCTGCTCTGGTGACAGAGTCAAAGTCAGAGAGAAGAATGAAGTGAGCCAAACAAACACAGGCAACAAGCCGCCGGCGGAAGCGACTCGCGGCCAAGAATTCCACGGCTGGCAGGCAACCACACCGGTATAAACAAAAAAGCTAGACGCACAATAGCAGCCATGCCTACAATTCTAGTATAAACGTGCTTGCAGCTCTTGTCTGTCAGGGCAAAAGAAGTCAGCGACACCTAAAGCTATGTTTTTTGTTTTTATTTTTATTGCTACGTAGGAATAGGAAGGATGGCTGCATCTGAAAAGGTGTAAGAAACAGCCTCAATTGCATTGAACTACTGAGTAGGATTCATGAACCTGAAGAATATCATCAGGTCAGCGTCATTGCTAACGAAACCTTTGATTCAAAGCTCTGCATTTAGCACTTCAAGAACGACAACCTTCAGACACTACATAGCAGGTAGAGGTCCGAAACTCCAAATATTACCTCTGCATCTAGCAGCTTATAGACTAATTTCGGTTCGGATCAAGAAGATAATCCCCAATCTAAGAACAAAGCTACACCAAATTTGAGAGCAGGAAGAAATTGAAGGCTCGATGCTCCTTACCTGGCACTGGCAGTGGTTGGTCTCGGAGTGGGAACCCAAGCTTCTCCTAAAGAACAGGAACAGCTGAAATCGTCTTCTCCTAAAGAACAGGAACGGTTTAAATCTTGGGAGCTTCTGAGAGAATAATCCTTGGGATCGAATTGGCTGGAATGTGATGGATTTGGCTCAAAGAGAATAATCCTTGAGAGCTGCTAATGTACTGAAACCTCAAAGAGTCAGGAGGGGAGCTGCCACTGCTCTCTCATATATATATATATAACGAAATCTAGGACGGGACCCACATCGCTGAATGGCGCCCCAGCACTCTCCCTCCCCCGAGAGATGTGGAAAAAACGCAGGAGCAGCCTGCGAAACGTTCCCCGTTCCCCAAGAAACGCAAGGCTCTGCGGTCATTGCTGAAGTTGCAACCCTGCTGCAGACAGCTTTCCAAATGGTTGAATTGAATCTTCTTCCAGTTTACACCTTGCTCAACCACTCTTTTTAATACACGCCCTTTTGGTTGTTGCTAATGCTCTAAGACTTTCATCTAGGATAAGGGATACAGCTAGAGGTAGTCTTCATTTTTTTATTTACTCACTCCAATACTCCATTCTTCTTTTATAATGTGCAGCTTGATATGACAGTCTCTCAAATTATACTTTGACTATCTTTTCGTTTCTAGTTTATACCATTTATGCTTATAAACTTATGGTAATTGGACAGTAGATTTACATAATCATATGACGTTTATGTTATAAGAGCATCTCCAACAGTTTCTTAAAACAGATTGATATTTTTAAAATTATGGCAAAACATTAAAAAAATTCTCTCCAACGATCCCCTAAAACTCTTTCCTATCTTGAGAAGGTGCCTAAAATTTCTATCCGCGCACGTATCCACGTCGGAAACACCTCCGCGCGGCCACCGTCGCCTCATTCGCGCGCGATGAAATTTCACAGGTCGTAGCACGGCACCAGCACCGGCCGCACCGTGTCGCGCAGCGTCAGGTCGCCGAGCGCCCTGCCGAAGGCGTCAACGGAGGAGAGGCTGTGGCGGCGCGCGAACACTAGATGCCCCAGCCCCAGAGCAGGGGTGCCGCGGCGGCGGAGGAACGGCAGCACCTCGTCGGCGGTGCACAAGGGCCTTCCGCGCTGCCCGCGCGCGAACAGCAGCGCCGCCAGGACGCCTCCCGCGCTGGACTCCGCGGCGACGTCAAAGAAGTCGGCTAGCCGCGCGGTAGGGATGCCGGCGCGCCGACGTAGTGCGGCCTCTAGGTGCACCAGCGCAGCGCCAGCTAGGAGCCCGTCAGCCGCTCGTGCGCCGCCGTCGATGGAGAGGACGCACACCTTGCCCGTGCTCCCGGCCGCGGCCAACAGCGGGGCGACGGCCGGCGGGAGGTGCGAAGAGGCCGGCCGGGACGTCGACTCGAGCAAGGAGAAGATCTCGTAAGTGAGCCTGCTCGCCGCGTCAACATCGTCGTCCTTGCACTGCTCGCGGTCCGCCACAGCGAGGTCCTCCGCTTCTTCCATGGCTGCTCGAGTAGTCCGGTCCACTGCCACCCAGGGCGGCCGGTGGATGTGGCGGGGGAGGGGGGATCGGTTAGTTGGATTTAGGTACAAGTGGGTCCTTTTACTAAACTGTCGGAGATGACATGATTTTTCAGTTCTTATATCTTTTATCAACTTACTAAAACTCAATATTTGGGAAGCCTTTTTTTTAGGAACCGTTGGAGATGCTCTAATAACTAAAATTGATAGTCAATTTTTTTTAACAATTTGATATTCAAATTATTGGTCAATGATTTTGAAGTTTGAATTTTGATATAAGTGTGTGTCTTATAAAAGAGAACGGAGGTAGTATATTTTAGTTAATCGGCATAAAAGGGACTTAAAATCATGTAATGCCAAAATTTGGTTACTAATGCTCTCGCTTTTTTTAGCTCGTATATAGAACATTTTTTATGAAACCATAGGTCGGTGAGTGGGTCCGCAAAACAGAATGTCAAGCACTCCATTAATTTGTGTACTATGTGTAGCACATCGATCTGATGGTTTTGAGGGAAACAAGTCGGGTCGTGACTTTGGCTTGCTGGTGGAATGACCCGGAGATGGACACATTGTACTGTTACAGCAGGAACCAAATCACTCTTTAAGTTGTCCAATCCAATCATTAGTCCGGCACACATGCATGTTTCAATTAGAGCCTAGTGCAACATCTTTGATCTCATAATCTCCATTATTACCATCAGGATCCTTTCAAGGAGCTCTTCCACATACATTTAGGATCAAACTTAAGAAAGTCAAGCACAATGTTTTAAAACAGTAAAATAAATTATATGCAAGGGCGCATGAATCAGTGATATTCTTATATAATAAATATAGTTCACCACTCTCAGAAAATATACTACTCCCTCCATCCTAAAAAGGTTAATACGAAATATGTGCTGGTCAAACTTCATTACGTTTGAATAGGTTTATACAAAATATTAACAACATTTGTATCTCTAAATAAGCTTACATTAAAATATATTCAACGGTTCATCTAACAAGTACTTATTATGCACCATAAATATTCTCTATATATTTGATAAAAAATAAAAATGTTTAAACTTACCGGGATGTTAGAATGACACTTTTTTTATGGGACGGATAGTTGAATCGACCCTGTTTAGGTCTGGGAAATGTCCGTACATCTTAAATGTGTATTCTGAAAAATATATACTCCATTTATGTTAAAGGAGCTAGTGTTAGGGCATCCACAACGCATACTATATATAGGTCTAAATCTATTTATTATCTCGAAAAAGTCATAAACTTGGATTTTTTTTGTCTCATTCTCTTTTCAATAAATATAGTATGCCACAAGTAATAAAAATAGACTTAGACTCTAAGATAGAGTTTGCAATGTAAGCGCCTTTAGTATGAACATGGTCCACCCAATGGAGCAGTTTTAATGGAACATATCGCCATTTCTACTGTAGTAAAAATCTAAAACTCACAAAATTATTTTTCAGACAAAATTTAGGGGATGTTTGGTGGGTGGCAAAAAAAAAATGCCCTATTCGCTAGATTTTTTCTGGTGGATTGATTCTGGCTGGTGCTAATTTGTCGTAAGAAAAAAAAATATTGTTGAATGGCTGGCTGTGAAAGCGCTGACAAGTTTAAGCAAAGAAGGCGAAAGCTGCCTAGGCCAGACATATGCATCTGCATGCGAGGCGTTCTATTTTAGAAGCCTGGAGCTACGATATAGGCCCCCAAGACAAAGGCACGCGCAGGCAACCGAACCTTGTAATTACTGTATTATTCTTTTTAGTTTTTAGATAAAACAGCCTTTTGTCCTTTACAGTACTGTTAATTTGATTGCACGTGTACCAAATTCGACACTGTGTAGTCGCGTTTCGATACCCCGGTAGAGGGGAAGACCTAATGTCCTTCCAGTATGTTTCTTTTCTCTATGTTGATGGAGAGTTCCATATAAAAGAGCATGCAGCGAATGCGAGTCATGGACTGGACCACGCATGCACTAGACTGCACCATGCATACTAGCATAGTGCCATAGCATTAGCATATGGATGGGGCAGCTAGTGCATGCCATGGATGGGTGCATTCATGGTTCATGCATACGGTTTCCATATGCAGTGCAGGTGCAGCTCGCTCGAGATGTGAGTAGTGTTGTTGGTGGTTGGCAGCAGGGCATGAAAGCAACCGAGGAACGAGTCGTGGCGTTGGACCGGATCCGATGCGATGCGATGCGTGCCAAGTTTAATTTGGGGGGCTTTTGGGCAGTCAAGGCCGCCGTTGACCCGGCCATATGCCGAATGCATGGAAATTGTGGAAAAATCTTGTGCATGGTATATAGTAAAAATAATCACGTCATGCACACACACATGCATTTATTATAAAAATTGTACACGGGGAATAAGAATGTTTGATATGTTTAATTTGTGTAGTCACGTCATACGGACACGGGGATATATACAGCACTCTTTGAGTAATAAGAAGCCAGCATTGCTTTCATAAAAAATAAAAGAAGCCAGCATTGCGTTTGTTAGGGGTTGATTTCCGGGACAAGTATTGTTAATTGACGTGTTAGAAATTATCCAGAAAGTGCCATATGGTTTGATTTCCGCGCGAACCAAAAGTTGATGCGTGGAGCCAAATTTAATAAAGGAGTCGTCATGCATGACACACATCCTCTTTATATATTATGACGTGGACGCGTATTCCTTGTTCATAATCGTTTTATAGCTTAATCTTTTTTTCAAAAAAAAAAAACGAGTAGATCGAGTATATTATTCCAGCCTACACACAGAGATTATAGCTTCATAATCATATATGAGCTAATTTTACTGTTCAATAAGGACTACAAAGAGACAATTAAATGAACAAAAGATATTGGATTAGTGCTTTTCATTTATCGGAAAGTGATGCACGGTGCACAGAGAAAAGATGATAAACTGAGACTGAGGCAGACAACAGCTGAGGCCGGAAGAGTGGGCAAGTCAAAACATTCCAACCCCCGTTTGATCAGTTCAGAGTTCAGTCATATATAGTCCACAAAACCCAGGGCGTCACTAGGCAATCGATCCGATCTGACCCGGACGCCGCCCATATGTACATGGCGTGATCCGTGACATATGCGCTGAGCTCTTTATTGTTTTTTTTCACGTACTGCACTCTGCACGTACAGTATGTGTACAAGACTGGCGCTGTACGGACACACCGTCCATCGTGTCGCTGCAGGTGGGGGACCCAGACCCAGAGCCGGCACAGCGACGTGGCCGGACGCCGTGAGTGGTCCGCGGCCGCCTAAAGATGGTTGGCGCGTATACGTACAAGGGAGTCTCCATCAAGGCGGGCACTTGGTCATCTCCCATAGAAAATATTTTTCCGATCCAATGAGACTCGCAGCCGTGCTATTAGGATTGTAGTAATTAAACCACAACTTAATTTGCTAGCTAATCGCTTACATCAACACACGCACACACCGTCCAAGCCTAGCCTTGATTTATACTATATATTTTCCCACACCAGCCTATTGTACGTACGTGTGTGGCCATGCCAGGGCGACAAATGGCGGGCCGCCACGCACGCCGATGGATTAGCAGGCGCTACTTGCTTCGAGATTACTCCATGCATGCGTAAGCGTAAGCCTGCCCTGCTGGTTCATGCATGATCGAGCGCCCAATAACATTCTGCCTGGTTTGTTTGGTGGAATATACTTACCTACTGTATATATAAGTTTGCCTCATTGCCTCTGTGGTTTGAAAGCTGTTAGTAGGTTGTCAAACTTTTTCTTCCCCAGCCTAATTCGAGCTTCGACAATGAGGGTCTTTAATTTCACACGTCGAGCACGATCTGTTTTTCAACGGCGCCTATCTAGTGTGGCTCCAGCTAGTATCCTCTAACGGAGTATTGTAGTAGCAGCTAACGCAATATCATAGAGTGTATTTTTTTTTTATCTCGATCCATCTCTACAAACAAGAGGAGCCTTGCAAAGACCACGATATGCAAAGACACGTCGACGATGTTGCTTGATACCTTAAACTTCAACTGGTCTGACCGCTCTAGTGCTTCCACGTCGCTGATTCGCCAGCCATGATACTTACAACCACCAAATGGAGAAAGTAGTAGATCAGAAAAAGGTAAAAATAAGAGAGTAGATTTTGGTTTTATGTCAATTCGTGTGGTGGGCACCTCAATATGACATGTCCTTCATATTTATAAGGTGACGCTGGTCAAAACCCTTTCAATTTAAGCACATCAAAACATGCACAATTTAGATCCGAACTAGCCCATAAAAATTGGCCTGGCTGATTTCAGAACTAGCCTCGCCACTTTTTGTCAGTCTAGAAAAGAAAAACACTTTCAAAAATCATAACTAATTATTTCTGACTCCGAACGCGGATCAAATGTTTTTTGGTCAGCTCGATGAGAGGCATGCAATGGTGCAATCTACTCTTGAATTTGAGAGACTTGAAGAACTGGCCTGCAGGGCGGTTTCAATTTGGCTAGGTTAGCCTCCGAAAAGTTGTATTCTTTATCTGAGCTCCAATGAGATGATTCAAGTATGTGCTCTCTAACTGTCTTTACAATGTAAATAGGATGGCCGAGTCTGTTATGTACTGTATACAATTTTAGGTGTAAGTAATAATTTTGTTTTTGTTCTCATACTCATTCTTGAGCTCCTAAGTCGCATTGGTTTTCTATTTCACCACGTAGAGAGACCTCTAAGTTGCTCTCACCTTTACGGCGGTGCGGTGACCATACTTTCGTCGTATTGCAAACAGCTAGTGGCACAAAAACACAAAGATGCTACTCCCCGGCCGTTTGCAGCAGCACAGAAGTACTCTGTCTTCCCTCTCCACGGCCGTGAGATTTTTATCCACCACATTCTTGTTCAACGTACGTGTTTGAAGTTTGCGGAACCCTGGATTTCACCGGATAATCACGAAGAAATGTACATTTTCCTCAAAATAAATAAAAAAAAGTACATGCGTGGAGATGAGAAGAATGTGGTGGAAATTTAAGATGGCGCGGGGCTTTCGTCCACACGGGAGGAGACGAAGAAATCGAATGATCATAGCAGCAGAGCATGACGGACAGCTGTGCCGGCCCGGCCACACGGAGGAGACGACGACGACGACGTACGTGTCATCCTCATCCCATATTTGCTAGCCAGAATGGATGGAAGAGACCTTGGGAGCGAAGCTTGGTAGCTTACCTGCCCCCGCCGCAGCCGGCATGGCGTCGGGTCAACGCCGGGATGCGTCTCCATTAAAGCAGAGTACGTACGTCTGATGAAGGAGCGAGCTGGGTCAACACACTCGGAAACAAGCTTGGCGGCAAAGCTTCAACTCCGTTGACAAATCTGTCTGGATGGGCGAATTTTGTGCATCGAGG
>JAKNSH010258008.1:0-10165 GCA_027790015.1 Cymbopogon flexuosus
GTTGTGGCAACTGTAACGTATCGTTGGTGTCAATTGTCATGTCAAATAGCTCACATATCAGAGATGATATGGCCGGGGATGGATAGCTCGTAGCTATATAGGCTAGGTTTATATCGTCATTCAGGGTGTGGAGAGTGCACCCACGGCTTTGCTTACGTAGCCCCCGTTGTTTTGTCTTTTTGGTGATGTGATTTACCACCGTTGGGGAATTGGGATTTCGATGCAGCAATTACTTACTTCAGTGACTTTCTTCATCTCATGTCATCCAAGCTAGTGTTGTTGTCGCTTATATTATCTACCCTACAAGTACTTTACGCATCATCATGTGTCGATCGTGTGCAAGACGGAGATACTACATGTGTGTGCACAGTAGCAAATCGACACTGGATCTAGAAAGGTACAAGTCCGAGATACTAATAAGGACAAAACAAAGTACGCTTTCCTAATCCAAGTGCGAAATTATTGTTATCTTCCATCTTAGATGGTGTTGTTCAACGAGGCCGTTGGAACCTTTGGAGATAAGGCCCAGAGGAATATTTAGTTCAACGAGGCTCCTCCAGCATGTGTTGTTCACCCCATGTCATCGCTTGTCTAGCCATTGTTTTATCGTACAAAGTACGCACCATCATGTGTCGTGTATAAGGCGGAGACACAGGTGTGCAGTAACGATTCGTCAGTTGGTTTTAGAGAGGTACAAGTCGGAGGTACCCAGGCCAAACATATGATGATTTCCTAATCCAAGCACGAAACCTTTCCTTCCATCTGAGATAGAGAGTGATGAGAGGCCATTCCATCTGAGATAGAGAGTGATCGATGAGAGGCCATTGTTGGGAAGGATGGGAGGATCGATGACGACATGCAAGACGTCATAGCTAGACTGCTTGAAGGAAATGTTAACAACATACCTCGTCACATTATTGATGGGTTTAAAAGATCATGTCATCATGACTCATCAAATTATTGATGGGTTTAAAAGATCATACCTTTTGCGATTTTGTGGCAAAGGTTTCTTTGTCTCTTTTGTAATGGATCGTACATATATCATCAGGAAGATTATTTTTGAATCAATTTTTTTAACAAATTTATTTAAAAATATAAACATTACATGATTTTATCATAAATTGAATCAAACTCTTGACACGGAAATCAGAGATGACACTTAAATTGTATAGTACTCACTCTGTTCTAGAAAATATGCAACTACGGGTTCCGTGCCACCAAAAGTGGTGTATGTTTGACCAAGTTTCTATCGAACACTATTCACATTTATGATTTCAAATTATTTTGCTAAAAGTCTACATTTATAATGATCCAATGATATTTATTTGATAATATAAATATTAATAGTTTTTATCTATAATTAATCAAACTTGAGATACTAAACCACCCTACCGTGCTGTGTTAGAGTTGTATGTTTTTTTTTTTTGAACGGGGTGAGTAGTATGGAAGCGTTCTACCGTCGTGCTTTAACTCATGGCAGAGCAGTCCCTCAAAGCGCAGAGAACGAGAAGCCTCTCTGCATCACCAGGCGTGCCACCAGATATGAACCGGTCAACAGATTTTGCCTTCTCTCTCATCATGCAAGGCCCAAGCATGTGTGCCCGTGTAGTGATGCAGTAGGCTTGTTCCCTCTCTCTCGCATACAGGCCCTGCATGCCCAGGTGCAGAAGGCGCAGGCGCTGGTGCGGCAGGAGCAGACAGCAGACACGAGACGCAGGCGGCGCGGGGCAGGCTGAGCCGTTCGGTTGGAGTGCACCTGATTACGGTACCGTCCGATGAAATCACGTAGTACTAGCGTCGGAAGTCCGAGAGCCAGCATTTTTTTATTATTTTAGCAAAATATAAGAAGCTTCTACTGCTCGGTACATCATTTTAAAAAAAGTGAGGGGGTTAAAAAGAAAAAGAAAAGGGCAACAAATTGTGTGCAATTGGGCCTTAGGGAGGAGGACAAGGCCCAGCCCCAATCACACCACACGGTTCCGCGTATAAAAAGAGACAGTTCCTTGTACTGATGCTCCCAAAAAAAAAAGACAGTTCCGCGTATTTTTGTTTCTAAAAAAAAGACAGTTCCTTGTATTGCAAACAATACAGGGAAATGTCTGATCGAAGCGGATGCTTTTGCGAGCTTCCAGAAGTACTGCAGCCAGAAAAGTATGTTTGTCATGCTACAAGCCTTCAACGTTCCTGCGTGTGTAGATCGTCGTGCAGCGCCAGTATCCACAGCGGCGACGCTGAGGTCGCAAAAGCATTCGAAGTTCGAACCAAACATGTTAGTAGGAGCCAACTACCTAGTAGAAGCAGATGCATGGAATTGGGAACTCCAAACAGGCATGCGCCGGAGCCAGCGGTTAGATTATGCAACCGAGCCTCGTCAACCTTGGGCACCAGAAAAAAAGAAAGCAGTCCCAGGGATCGGAGCTATGCAAACCATAAAACATGCACAAAACAAGACCTCTATTAATTTCCTTTCCCTATTCTGACCTTATTGGTACAAATAGTAATGCAATGCGCACAACTTTACAATCGGCATGGTGGAAAAAACCTAGCACCTTATATTAACACACAAAACTACCGATTGTCCACCACCAGACCTGGTCAATACATGTTATACAAATGGGCCAAAAGGGGATGAGAAACAACAAATTACGCTTACACAATATGACAACTGCTCCATGGAGAGGAATGAGGCCCCTTAAAACCGCCCAAAAGAATCTATATCTCTTTCTCGGTTTAGAATCCAGCTGAAGACTACTCCGCCAGCCCTTTCATTGCTCCACGTGTTCGTCTTGGCAGCAAGATGCTTGTGGATGTTAGATCCCCGTATTAAACAACTGTCATGTACATCAAAACGCTATTGCTTTGGTTTTTTCACTTCTCATAGCAATCCAGCAAGCATGGCACCAGGGTCATTGTATGTGGCAGGTGCTGCAGTAGGCAACTGTGGCTGGACCGCTGCATGAGGTGGGGCAGCCTGAACCCTTGGGATATCAATCAGATGTTCCTTGATGAACTCTTTCAACCTGTTTACCAAAAACTTTCAATCAAATTTTGCATTGCCATTAGCAATACGCCATAATTTTAAAGAAAAGGAGCAAGACTATACTCGAATGTCAAATATTGGTCACCCGAGGCAACTGTAAGCCGCAGTTGGGTCCTGTCTTGTGGATCTGTTTCAACTCTTATCTGCAAAGAGTCAAAAGATACGCAGCAAAGCGTTACATCTTGACAACAACAACAACAACAACAACAACAACAACTTAGCCTTTTGTCCCAAGCAAGTTGGGGTAGGCTAGATATGAAACCCAAAGATAAAACAAAAAGACACAAGGAAGGTCATGGCTCGGGCACGCTGATGGCTAGTCTCCAAACGCCCCTATCCAAAGCTAAGTCCTTGGAGACTCTTAACTGACTCATCTCAAGTCAGTTTAGGTCGACCTCTACCTTTCTTCACATTATCGTCCCGCTTTAGAACCCCACTACGCACCGGTGCCTCAGGAGGCCTACGTTAGACATGTCCAAACCATCTCAACCGATGTTGGATCAATTTCTCCTCAATTGGCGCCAAAAATACAGGTCTCCCCAAACAGATAAAAAAACAGTTTATGAGCAAGACTGCGTGTATGCCATGTTTGCAAGTCACAAAAGATAGCTGGGTGCAAGACTGCAAGTTACAAAATATAAACTGTTAAGAATGGATTAAAGACTGCAAATCTCAGCTTTTGCTCCAGCTGACAAAAGATTCAAGCACAGGATTTCTTTTAATGGTATTCAGCTAATGTGCAATTAATGTATCTATTATTCCACTGTGATGACCAGTACACAGGACAGCAGCATACAATCATGCATCACTAGTAAGCAGAGGAAAGGAAAACCACTTTTGCAACTAGGTAGACTCATAACAGCAGCGAAATGTGTTCCGTTTATGCAAACTCACATACCACTTTGAGTGGCATGAATTGAAGTTTTGCCGAAAATTAGTACAGTATAGTAACATAAACGATTTACACAGTGGTGGCATGAGTCAAAACAATACAAAAGCAATGGCAATTATCAAAACCATAATTGATGAGATGGCACAAACCTAATCTTTGCTGTTTTCATAGTCTTTGCTATTCTAGATCCAACTTGACGGTCACCCTAATGGGTTGCTGTTCAGTGATGGAAATGAACCAGCGTGTATTCTAAAGTCTACACAAGGTTGGTTTCATATCTAACTGAATTGTGCTTGTCAGTGACAAGTTGGTCTAAGACCTAAATGAATCACATATCCAATATTGAGTGGAATGGATTGGAGTTCTGAAGTTTGATTCTTAGTAAAATAAAAGGGCTCACTACAACTCCAGCTGCGAAAGAATATTGCCAAGCACAGGTGCATTCGGTAAACATAAAAAATTATCACATGATTCATTTCTTAAGGAAAATTGCCATGGCACAGCTAAGAATATAAACGACAGTGAATAATCATGCTTACCAGACAAAGCATGGCGCGTGTTGCTTCAGAAAAGAATGTTGAGCATGCAACCAGATTGTTCGGGTTGTTATCCTAAAAAGAGCGAGAAGTTCAACTGTTTGAAAAAAACAAAAATGGTTCAAAATGGAGAGACAAATATCAAACTACATACAAGTCCAGGAGCGACCGCCAAGTGAAGGCTCATGAAAAGATTAGCCATCTCAGAAAGAGGCATTGGTTTCACACCTTTAACCTGTTCACATGAAAATATGGCCATTAGAAAGATTTCTCAAATATTCATTATGAGAATCTTTCAGTTTCTACATCATTCAGAAGACAACTCCCCACTCCCACCATGTTGCCCCTTCCTATCCTCAACAGTACAATTGAGGCCTTACCACTTCTTGAACCTTCAGCGAATGAACAGTCAGTGCTTTCCACTGGGGGAAAAATTCTTCAGGGGTAAGAGTTATAGGCTGCAAAAATTTATTCAATACAACAGGGAGTCGAAGTTTGGCATTCACCTGCATAAGCAAAACAAGGGTAGCATTGTTACCTGGTGACAATAATAGGTGAATATTCAGACGCTCAGGGGAAAAAATAATGATAGCATAGAAGAATCACCAGTGAAGTTCCAAAAGTATACGAGAAATCTAGAACCGCAACATCTTTACTTGCACGGAGATTTGCAATCTCAAGTGGAACTTGCACCTACAGAAAATAACCAAGGAATTGAAGTATGACATGGAAGAAAACTATAAAGGTAGTATGACATGGAAGAAAACTATAAAGGTAGTATGACATGGAAGAAAACTATTAAGGTGCAACCTATCTTTACCTGTGCTCTTGGAGGAATAGTATCTGGAACTGAGGAAAGTTCCATTTTCAAATGACTAGGAGGCAAAATCAGTGCCCGCACTGACGTAAGGGCTGAGGTATTTTTGTTACCCAGGAAAAGAACAAGACGGCCATGATGGGCACGCCACTCCGCTTTCAAACCAATCTAGACACAAGGTATAGCAGGAAAAGGAAGATGCATATCATGAGTGAGGATAAAAACGTACAGTTATGTGAAGTGATGCAACACAGTCAATTTATGCAAACCTGAATGTGAGGATCCTCGTACAGCACTCCGCTATCTTTTGTGCATAATATATGAAACTTTTCCTCGACGTTGACAATTGGCTGTGTAAAGCAGAATTCATTTCACAGGTGTCAGTAGAAGAGAACATGCCCCTATAGAAAACATTTTGTACTAGCACAATAGTTCCAAGTAGCATACAGCCTGACGAAGGAAATAAGAGTACACTAGTACCTGAACTGAGTTGGACTGATCATCAAGGGTAGCAAGTGCCATGTCACCAACTGGACTTTGATTAGCATTCACTCCTTGCGCAGGATTTTGCTCTACTGCAGGAGGACCCTCTATTGCAAGAGGACCCAAAAGATCTGCCAGGAGGTCCGCAGGAGAAGCAGACTGGGATGTAGAGGGAGGTTCAGCTTTAATCTCATTGTTGATTTCAGTAATGTTTGTGTCCCTGCTCTCAACTTCGACAGGAGTTCCATTTTCTTTGGGAGCTTCAACAGGAGGCTTAGGAGCTTCTTCATTCACTACTCCACTCTCCTGAGTATCAGAAACAGTTTGGCTTGGCATCTTCACAAGAGTGAGATGATTAACTGGTGGTGCAGATCCATTTGCAGGAGGGTGATCAGCTACCACAAGAGCACTGGAAGTTTGTTGCTGACTTCGTAGCTTTATAGCACTTTGCTCTGCTGTGTCAATTTCAGCGTCTTCAGCCTTCTTCAACAGTGCAGACTAGATTTGGCAAATAACCCACAGTAAGAACAAAATCCTTCTCAATGGAGTAAATTGACCAAGAGAGAAGCGTATCCTATCAATCGAGTTACCTCACGTTCAGGGAATTTTGGCATTTCAGCCAACACATCTGCCAAAGCAGGGCCTTTCCTGCTTAGTTCAAAATATTCAACTGCTCTCTGCTGTATTTCAACATCAATATAGCTTTCGTACCTGGAATATAATGTAAAGAGTAACAAAAGTTTAGCAATACATAAAGTGGTAGTATATCACTAAAGCTTGAGATTGAAGAATCATTTGTTACTTTTTAAATATTGTGAGGATTTGTTGCTGCAGTCCAACATCAGGAGGTTGAGTGTGCATCAATATCTTGGCATAGGTTGAGAGAAGAATAGCTACAGTACTTGTCCTGATGAATCGATAGTGCATGCATTAGAACATGATAGAAAATTGACATTGAAGTTACTCAAGTACAAGTTTTCACTACTTACGATACTGTCGGAAGTTTATCATTTATAATAGCAAACAAGTCCTTAGGGCTACAGCCAGGTCTCCGGGCCAAAAGATGGCCATACTCCCCAAGAAGGTAGGCACTCACCTGTATAGTTGCGAAAGAAAGATAATTTAATGCAAGAAAGAAAGTACGTAGGCACAAATAGGACAGTACACAATGCCCAGGCAGATTCCATTCTCTTTTTGTAAACAAATAAAAGACAGAATAAAGGTTCTAATTTAATCAACTGGCAATTCCAAGCAACAGAATATTTCAACATAAAGGTAAAACTATCGTACTAAGGATTGTATATCATGTTTCAATGACAATTAATACTCCCTCCATTCCAAAATATAATGACATTTTGGCTTTTCTAGATACATTGTTTTTATTATGTATCTAGACATAATGTATATCTTAGTACATAGCGAAAGGTATGAACCATCTAGTAGCTCTGTTAATTCAGTCTTCATAAAACCACAATTTCAGCTGATGAAAAATACCTTGACCATCGTCTCATGTAAAGCAGGCTTGTCCAGATATTCTCTCGCTTTAGCTGCAGCGTATGACTGATAAATTGCAAGAAAAAAAAAAGAACCATAAATTCACCAAACCAAAGTTGAGATGATTTTATTTGACTAGATATATACACAAACCTGTAGATCTTCGTTGTTCGTGACAAACTGTACCACTCGATACCATATATCATCACTTACAAAATCTCCAGCTTTGTCTATAAGCTGAAGAATAACATCAACATACCTACACAAATACACGTCAGATACAGCAAATAAAATTCACGGTGATGAAGTTGCAAAAATTTAAATGCACATAGAACTAACAACACAATTTGCTACAGTTGTTAAATAAAAAAACGAGATCCAAGGTGGTTTTTCATTAAAAAGAAAAATAGGCACCAAATTCAGTCCAAGAGAGGACTTGAGCCTCGGTGGTTGGGTGCATGACCACAATTAAATACCAGGTTGACCACGACTATTAGCATTCCTCTTTCAAAAATTTACGTCTAGAAAGATGTGCAGGCATTAAAAGGCATCAAACAGTTACCGTTTCCTAAAAAAACATTCCTTATCAAGGTTATTATCAGATAACTAGGCAATCACAGTTATAATGGTTGCAATGGTCACATATGTCCTACACAAATGCCAAATTTGCAACATTACTGGAAAACTGGCATATCCTGTGATCAAAATCTCACCACAATAGTTCTGGAGCAAATTTTTCTGCAAGAATAGCAGCCTTCAGAGACAACTCTTCACGCATTGCAAATTCAGCTGTATTAAGGTACTGTGAGGTAAGAGAAGAGGATTCAGTCTTAGAAAGTAGGAATGACATGAATAAACAATAGTATAGTGCACACTGCACAGGACACTCAAACGATTAATTACCTGCAACAACTCCTCAACAATTTCCTTTGCGTTTGTAACATCACACATGCCATATAACAAATCAAGAGCCCTCCGCCTAATGCTGCAATACATTAACATGAAGTTGCAGCAAAGGTGAATGTGGCACAGTTTATTGAAAAGAAAAACAGAAACCACAGAGAGGCAAAGAGCTAATATAAATTACATCCTGCACTAGTGAAAATGTTAAGCACTGTTTATTCTTAGTTCATCTTCTTTCTCCCACAAACCCATCAAGTAGTTGATAGTGGGAACCACGGGCTTCTTTCACTTGATTTTTGGTGACTGAGTTAAAAGAGACAGACCTATCTCTGTAAGAAAATACATTAAGTAATGTATATTTATCTATAGACATGTTTGTAATACACAAGCCGACCGATGCATCTTCATGGATATCTAATCTACTAGACTACTACCATGAAACGTAGATCGTTTGAGGGAGGGTTCAGTGTGATTGTTTTCAAGTGATCTGCCACTGGTGTAACTGAGAAGGTAGTCCAATGGCTTCTTTTTCTACACCACCTGTTCTTAGTTCTTTTTCTACACTACCTCTTCTTAGTTCTTTTTCTACACTACCTGTTCACCCTTTACTAACATGTAACATGATACAATCCAAAGTCGCTCCCGAATGCAAGAGAATGCGAGTAACTTCAGACATTATAGGACAAGTACAATATATTGAATGGCGCACTTTAAACATAAAACTGAATGACTGGAGCCACTACTGTGATTAAAAAACAATACTGCATTTCAGCATTCACTTGGAACCAATAATGTATTCGTGAATCGTGTGATTTCATTTTATCCCAACCCAGCTTGACTGAGTAAAAGGTTTTGTTGTTGCACTTGGAAAAGCGTGGAGTTGATGTCCACCCTAGATAATTCAGAATAGCATATCATCCATTGGGAAAGAGTCTGGACGTTCATGTTATACAATTCAATTCTTTGAAAGTATAGAAAATTACAGACAGGACGAGAGTCAAACCTGATATCTGGATCCTTCAAAGATGTGATGATCTGAGCCTGGTGCCTTTTAATGATATCCTGCACATCTGTTACTAACAGCATCCTAGTCATGTTTTCCTGAAAGATGGATCGATTACTGTTTCAATATGGTAAATTTACACTTGCACAACTTGATGTGGAAGCAAGACTGCCAGCAAAAGGCATTAATCAAGTAAATATTAGCAAGAAATGCAATTACCAGACCGAGGTACCGAATGTTTGGCTCCCGGACTGCAATAAACTTCCCAAGAAGAGCCACACACTGTGACATCATCTCCTTTTCAGCATCCAGATGCATGACCTATATGGAGTATTATACATGCAAACAGACTTAATTAAAAAGACAAGATACCAAGCCGTGATTTTGTGAAAAGTAACTTACGGAAAAAAGGAATTCAGGGGGAAAAACTTATGGAGATAAGGAAAAATGCAAGGCCAAACTGGTGCAAACTCACCAGAGCAAGAGCTTCAAAGAGAACAGCATGTGAGGCATTGTTCTTGTTAACATTTTTAACAACATCAGTACCCATCAAAATGCGCTGTAAAACCTGAAGGATGACAAAAATATCATTATAGTCCACACACTTTTGTAAAGGTGCAGTAGAAAAGTTAAAGGAAAAGCTAGTACCTCAAACAAAGCTCGTCTTGCGTTGGGATCTTCAATGGTAGGGAAGTACTGAAGAGCTCTCATTGTCTTAACCTGTGAAAATAACATTTTAGTTTTAATTACGGGGACCATTTCCATCCAATGTGTATGCATGTTTTCCTTCAACACACCAACATAGTAGAACTAAACATGTAAAAATAATAATTCAAATCCATGAAGAAAGAGCCGGCAACATCAAACAATCCTGTGCCTCTGTCATGGTCAATGCACTACCTAAGTCTACTATGCAACAACAACAACAACAACAACAACATAGCCTTTTGTCCCAAGCAAGTTGGGGCAGGCTAGAGATGAAACCCAAAAAGACAAA
>JAKNSH010258422.1:0-11408 GCA_027790015.1 Cymbopogon flexuosus
CTAATAGCTTTTTTAGAGACCAACCGCTAAACACCTTAGCCCGCTATTTAAAACCTTGCTTTTTCTCCATGATTACTTTCACCTTTTCTTTTAGACTCTTTTCTCCATGCTATTACTCCCCATGGCTTTTTTATGCAAAGAAAAATGGAGAGATTTTAGACATATACTATGTCATCGCTGTATTTTGCTGATGATGGAGAAAATATTGCAACAGCATAAGAAAATCTTAGAGTATGCAGATTCTCAATTTACGAGCAAAAACTACACTAATTCCTTAATCCAAACCAAAACAAGAGGTGCCCTTTTCCTTGAATAGTTAATTCTTATTTTCTTAAAAAAAAAACTCTTTCACAAAATACATGTGAAGCAAAAGTCAGCACTTTCCAGAGAGTCCATTTAAGCAAAAAACGGAAAGATCAGAGTTCTCTCTTTTCCAAAAGGGAATCTAACGGCAAAATGCCACACACCTTTATCACATTCCCTGGGCTAATATCCCTGGAGCAAAGATGGGGGCAAAGATTCTCCACTTCCGGCTTGAGACAAGCATGTACACTCTGGTCCACTGCAAGTGCATGCCTGCAGAATGATACCATCTAGAGAGATCATCTTCAGTACCGCTGCATTGTCTACAGCTATATATAGTTTAGATAGCCAATAGGTGAAATCATGCTTTCAGTGTAGTTGCTGCATTGTCAATATACCCTGTCTACGCAGTAGTGCTTCTGTAGGTATATAGAAAAGAAAGGCATAGTTGTCTCACTCTCAGAACTCTGAAGATATATACTTCCATGACCATGAGCAGGTCTCTTCAGGTAGGAAGATCTGGAAGCCCTGCCATTTCAAGATGGTTGAATTCTTCGGAGGTAAGTATCATATGCTGTTCCTCAAAAAAAAAAAAGTATCATATGCTGTATATATGTCTTCACAGGTTTGTTGTGTGTGCATACAAGAGTTGATCTGACCTGCATTTGAGAGCTGACAGTGAATCCGGCATTGTTGCAGGATAGAATAAACCATTTGGTTGATCGTGAAAGAATTAGCACGGTCTCTGCATCAAAATTTGGTGCTCATGATGGTTTCGCCGAGCTGAAGGATTTTCTCAGCATTGCAGATCAGGATTTCCAGGAAGATACCAAAGGGAGCTCTGATAGCAGGTGCCTCCATGAGATGCTCCAGGAGTCCCAGTCCGATTCTCCTGTTTCCTTCTATTCACATCTTGATTCTAGTGAAGAAAGTGATTGCGAGGTAAAACATACCCGACTCTAGCATTTAAAGCTTCATTGCAGATTATACTGGTGAAGGGATAAGTTACCATTTTCAGTAGATGAAATTTACTTCACTTTTTATTGTACCACATTTATCAGCAGTACAGTTTTACACCATTCATCCATGTAAATTATCATCACCAATGTCCGAACGACTAGAGATACATGCCTACAGACCAAAGATTTGTGTTATTGGAGAACTAAAAACTGGATAAGCTGTTTATATTTTTGACCAAAATCGTTGCCTGGACTTGTATATGTGGGCTTTTAATCCTTAGGTTTAAATGGCATTTAATTCGTCTGAAGCAGGCAGCTCCATATGACAAAGGAAGGTCAGCAAAGATCATGCCCATAGATTCAGATTTCTTGGCAGCTAAACTCCATGAAAGGTACTAGGACATTTTTTTTCGTGAACAAGCCTAGCACAACATTGTCTGTGGTACTGTTTCCTGAGCTGCCTAACCTCAAATTTCTTTGTTTTGGTAACCATCTTTGCTTAGATCAAACCACAAAAAGAATCTGACATGGTGCACATCTCCTGAAAATGCAATGATATATGCTCCAGAATCCCCAATGTACCAGGTCGATGACCGTGAGATGAAACCAAACAGATCTCATGGCTCACTGAATAATCTATCAAATTCAGTCCTGGAGCTGAAGAATGCTGACTCATACTCCACATCCAGCTATTCCACCAAGGATGCCATGTTTCCGCAGTGCTCACCAAGGTACGATCTAAGATGCTTCAGCAACTTCTCGACAAAATTCATCAAGAAAAGTTCCCTATCCGATCTAGTCTCCAGAGGAAGCATGAGCAGGAAATTCAAGACTTCCACAACCAGTGATGATTGGAGTGATGTCAGCTCGCGCTGGGGGAAGGACAGTCAGGTAGATTTTCTTGAGAGGTTCGAGAAGGCAGTATCAAAACTATTGATTTCAGATGGATTAGAAAGCTGCCTAGATGCTGGCTCTGAGGTCACAACTATATGGCAATTACTGAACAATACTTCTGAGGCAAGACACAATTCGTCAGTAAGGCAAGATATCCTTGACCAGCTGCTTGACAGCATTTCCACATCAAAAAAGGACAAAGTGGTCAGGGCTTCAGTTTATGTTCTGCTGCTCATGATATCTGAAGATAGAAATATGATGAGAGGCATCAAGAGGAAGGACTTCCACTTATCCAACTTAGCTATTGCATTGAAGAGAGATGTACATGAAGCAGCCATTCTGATATATCTGTTGGATCCTACACCTTTAGAGATAAAAAACTTGGATCTGTTGCCCTCGCTTCTACATGTTGCTTGTAACTCAGGCACCCAAAAATGGCCTGCAATGCTTCCACTGACACCGACATCAGCATCAATAGCTCTCATTGAGATCTTAGTGACAGCATTTGACTATGTAACAAACAATGTCCACTTGGCTTCCCTCAGCTCTCCTCCTATTCTGTCTAAGCTTGTAGACGTTGCAAAGAACCACAACTTGGAGGAAGGTGTAGCCCTGGCAGCTATTCTCATCAGATGTGTACGTCTCAATGGTAACTGCAAGAAGTTCTTGTCACAGGCTACTCCAGTGGACCCATTCCTGCGCCTTATGAGACGAAAAGAGCGACGTGCCAAGTGTGCTGCACTTGAATACTTCCATGAGATTCTACAGATTCCCAGGTATCGTGCTGGTGCACATCCTGTAAACAATTGCTCTGTTATATACTTTTCTGAATAATTTCTGAATAACTTATTGAATTGTGCAAACTCCCAGGTCCTCAGCAAACTCTCTGCTTGAAGAAATACGACGGCAAGGTGGCATTGCAATTATGCACACACTGATGGTCAGCCTTCATCAAACTGAACCTGAACATCGGGTTTTAGCAGCTAGCCTTCTCCTGCAATTGGATATGATGGTACATACACTGTTCGCTGCCCAGATACCCCTAGTCTGAATAAGCATTTACTGTATAATAAACCACAAATAAATTTTGAAAACAGAAGAGCAAAAATGCTTGACACACATACCTATATACTTTTCATGGTTTCACCAATGCTTCAAAAACACAACATAAAGCATTCATCATTGTTGTTATTATTAACTATTTAATATTATCATTAACATTGCAAGTAACCTCACAATATCTGAAGCAGCAGATTCATATTCCTTTTGGCAGGAGAGATCAGATGGCAGGAGTGTGTTCCAAGACGAAGCAATGGAAGTCTTGTTGGACTCTCTAACATCTCAAGAAAATAGTAGAATACAAGCATTATCAGCATGTTTTCTTTCAAACCTTGGAGGCACTTATTCCTGGTCAGGAGAATCGTACACTGCAGCATGGCTCACAAAGAAAGCCGGTTTGACATCAACATCACAAAGAAATACAATCAGGAACATCGACTGGCTTGATTCTTGCCTGCAGGTTAAGTATGAAAACATTCTTTCATTTGGAAAATATAGAAAAAAAACGTAACTTGATGGTAAGGAACATAATGATAACAATGGGATACATGATGCAGGATACAGAAATAAGCACATGGAGCAATAAATCTGCACGAGTGATTATTAAAATCGGTATACCGTTTATCAGCGCTTTAGCCAAAGGAATGAAAAGCAAGGTGAAGGGAACCTCACAGGATTGCCTCATATGCAGTGCATGGCTCGGAAGCGAGCTGGCTGCCCTTGGTGAAAATGCCATAAGATATTCTGCTTGTGAGATCTTGTTGCATGACATAGCAAGTCACCTTCATCCAGGAAATGAGCTTGACGAAAGGGTTCTAGCATGCATGTGTCTCTATAATTACACCTCTGGAAAAGGTAAATAGTACATCATCACTATCTTCTATCCATTAAATGGTTTTTGTATTTCGTACAATTCAATAGGTAGTTTGCACATATTAAAGATTTTTGGAACATAAACATCCAATCTAAAGCTGAAGGAAAGCTCCAAGCATTACAATTTATACAAGTTACCATTTTTAAACAACAGGAAAGCAAATGTTGATGAGCTTGTCAGAGGGTTCCCGAGAATCTCTTAGGAGGCTTTCATCATTCACATGGATGGCTGAGGAGTTACTCCAAGTTACAGATTATTTTCTTTCCAGCAAACCAGTGAGTATTGTTGGAATTGAACTCCTTCACTTTCCTATTTTGTTTCATACTACCCCTGTTCCAGAAAACAAGGCATGCCATCCTAAATAACAGCAAGAACAGACCATCAAGTAGATCTTCTTATACTGGGAGCTAAGAGACTAGACTATATCTGATCTAATCAAAAGTTCTTTAAGAAGCTATGCTGAGATCATTATAACAACATTTCTAGCTACGACTTTTTGAGAAATGTTTCTTAAACATAAGAAATAATTATCTGATGTTGTCAGTGCAGCGTGTATCATGTGTACATACACAAATTCTAGAAATTGGTCAACCAGGCAATGGCGCAGCAACTGCTATAGCATTCTTCAGAGGACAGCTTTTTGCTGGTTATTCCAATGGCACCATCAGGGTAATGATATATTCCATATGTCTGAATTAAAATCATAACCATAGTTTCAAATTTCCCGTACCTACAAAATTAGCTCAAAATCTCTTGAGTAAAATAAGTTACTTAGAAGGGACCATTTTGTAGAAGGAAAATCGTATGGCGGCATGGGGGGCTGGCACCCTTGTTAGTTAAAGGGCAAAAATACCTTGTTAAAATGTTTCAAAAATCATGTATGTAGTAAACCTAAAGTTAAGTGTAGCCGCAGAAATTCATATTGAAATTTTTCTTTGATGCTGAGATTAAAAAACACAGAAGTGTCACTGTCAGTGGAAGCACATGATGAACAGTGTATTTTGTTTCTTGGCATCTATGATGAATTCCAAACTGAATTGTTGCGGCTATACTCTACTTAACTTTATGTGTACTACATAGATGAGTGTTGTGATGATTTTTGAAACATGGTAAAGCTAAGGAGGGCACCAGCCCCCTGGGCACCAAATCTGCACACTTTTCAGAAAGACTTAAGGGACTAGGAAAATGGTAGAAACTCTGTACTGATCAGCAAGTTCATTGTTTCAGTTCGTGCAGTACTATTTACATAACTAAAAAATTCCTAATACGCGTTCTCTGCAGGCATGGGACATAAAAGGCCAGAGGGCAGTAATCATCAGGGAGGTAAAAGAGCACAAGAAAGCGGTGACTTGTTTTGCACTATCAGAAACTGGGGAGAACCTCCTGAGTGGATCAGCAGACAAATCTATCCGGGTAACCAATTAAACTCCATTGCTAAAACCACAAGAGAAAATTAATTGCGGGATGTTAAACTAAAAGATCATTTGCAGGTATGGGAAATGGCGCAGCGCAAGCTAGAGTGTGTGGAGATGATTCAGACAAGAGAGGCTGTACAAAAGCTTGATATTTGTGGTGACAAAGTTCTTGTACTTACACCAAACAACGTTCTCAAGGTACTTATTGATCTACTATGCACTAGGTGATTGTCTCAACAAATGGAACACATAACAATAATTGTATTTTTACTTTGATTCTGCCACAGTTATCTTGTGCATCAAGAAACACCCAAACATTTTACAGGAGCAAGCATGTCAAATCTCTAGCTGTATATCAGGGAAAAGCTTACCTTGGATGCAAAGACTCAAGTATACAGGTTAGTTTGTGGTTACAAAAGCATGTAATAGTATCTTGGATCACTATATCTAAATAGAATGGCTTGTGTTAGTCAGAAACATGTACAACACATATATTTTCTAATAAGAGCGATTTTCACAGGAACTAGATCTGTCAGTTGAATCCAACATTGAGATAAGAGCACCTAGAAGAAGCTGGATGATTAGCAAACAATCCATTAGCTCTATTGTTATATACAGAGATTGGATGTACTGTGCTGGTGCTCAGGTTGAAGGATCAGCCTTAAAGGTAAAATGAAATGCTCAAACTTGACTTCTTTAAGCTATGAGATGAAAAGAAATGTGAAATTTTTTGAACCATTTCCAGGACTGGAAGAAACGATGCAAACCAAATATGACAATGCCAATACCAAAGGGAACAACTGTAGAGGCCATGGCAGTGGTGGAAGACTTCATCTACTTGAACTGTAGTAGAAACCCTAGTATCATTCAGGTGACATGAAAGCATTTTCTTTTTTCCATGTCAGCTACACTAATTTATGGAAAATAAAAAAGCATGATAATTCCACTGCTTGAGCACAGTATACTACCAGAAGATCTGTATTTGATTACAGATTTCAATCTGAACTCACTGAAAAATGCTGGCCGCCCAATTGTGATCACATGCCTGATACCTAATGGAACTAACAGTTAGGTCTCACTATCATCTATCAAGAACCAGGAACTAAAAACTTCACATTTCGAGAAGACCATCTATAGTTTCTTTTTTATTTAGTCAAAGTACAGAAGCTGTCCCTTGGATCACAATTGAAAATACAGGATTCACGAGTTCTGATTCTTGATTTATGATAGATATGGTTGAGGGGGAAGCAGCAGAAAGTCGGAAGGCTATCTGCAGGAAGCAAGATAACGAGCTTGTTCACTGCAAACGACATGATTTTCTGTGGTACAGAAACTGGGTTAATCAAGGTCAGTAACAACCAAATTAGTCTTGAAAACTGACATTTATTCTTCTCTGAGGATAACATGAAACAAAAACTCTTTCAAATGTACCTACAGGCATGGATAACATTGTGAAGATTAGAAGCAAAAAGGAGCAGGTGGAAGGCCCAATCTTGTAAATGCAAAGGAAAGCTAGAGTGTACAGGAAACATGAAAAAAGAGGAACATACCATTGAAAAGCCCTCAGGACACAACACAGCAGCGCAGTTTGTGCATAAATCCATGATCACGAAGTTGTTCAAAATAATTAGTAGGTTCATAATGTAAATACTAAATAGTATGTACGTGTTTGTTTTATTTTGAGGAAGGGATGAGTTGTGAATGTTAATTAAGGTTAGAGTAAATTTCTTAGATCTAAATATATACTTGTGTAATACTATCCTTGAATTGGAATTTTAAGAAAACACTATATACTACCTCGGGTGACGAAAAAGAGATGTCATTTTGGACAATGACCAGCCTCCAAAGTGTTATTTTTTTCCACCATTATTAATTTGTATTGGAATACGTGATCATGGAATAATTGTTGAAACAACACCTCGCATATTATTTCCATTCCTGATATTTATGTCGGCAGTCCCAGAAGTCCGACTTGATATATGTAACTAAAGAAAGTTCTGCATGTCTATTTGGATGGGACAGAAACAGGGATAAACTTTGAGCAATATAGCATATGCAAAAAAAAAAGAAGGTGACAGGTATCGTTGCAGTTTAGTGAAACATGTAAGGAATCCACATGTCATTGGGGGCAAAATATTTGGAAAACCTGGGCCGGACCTAACTTTGTGTTCTTCTTGTTTGGGCAATGGTAACGAACTATACTAAGTTGCAACGTCTACAGTCCGTTAAAACTGGTGTGGGACGATATTTTTTTTTTCCGTTTTGAAACATTAGCAGCAGCTCTGCCCTATGTACAACATAATATAAGAAGGGGAGGAGGTCCAAGTTTTGCAAGGTTTTACACCTACTGTAGACTCATGAGCCACATACGGGATATTGTAAGGTGCAAATTTGGGGGAATTTCATGAGGCAAGCAGCCCACACAGGCCAAGCAAAGAGAAAGTGCAGGAACAACAAATGTACGTAGTGCTAGAATGCTATCTCAAGACCAAGAGGACGAGGGCGTGGCACCATTATGACATGACATGATGACATGAGCAAGCATAAACAAACTGAAGACAAGTCTTAGGTTGAAGGGACGGCACAAACCTGAGCCGAGGCCCCAGCGTGCTGCCGCAACAACGGTCTTGCCCCCCTTGGCGCATTTCGCCGAGCACCTTGCGGGCACGGTTGTTTCCCACCCGCACCCTGCCACGCGGCCATGCGGGGGCGGGCTGCCCCGTCGGTCCTATAATCTTGTCAATGCTCAATGCCCGCGGGCGCGTTCCTTTGAAACTGGGTCAGATTCAGGGCAAGAAAAGAAACCAATGGAAGCTGCATTCCCTAGTGGTCTGAATGAACACGGACGGGAAAGGGTCAGGAGGGAGCACCGGCACGGCATGAGCTGGCTGTGAAGGCCCCGTGAGTGACCAAGCAAACGTGCGTGTAAAGAGGACTGGAGATGAGGAGCACGCATATGGGTTTCGTTGTTCCCTGTGGCTGTGTGTGACACTGACTTGACTGGTCGTGGTTGGTGAATGACGATGCCCTCGAGCGCACCGTTGGCGGATCTGCAGTGCACGACTTTTGTGTGCTTTCTTTCTTGCTTGCATACAGTACGTAAGGCAAGTAGTAGCAATTGCTGTTCCATCAACATTCAACAGTATGTACTGTGTTTAATTAATTTAATCCTTTTCATTCGTGTCGATGTCGACATGTAGGCACGGATTCACCGTACATGCCATGTTTTTGCCGATTCTCTCTCTCTCTCTCAGAGCCAGGGGGGCCGGGACAAAGAGTAGTGTGTGTATACTACATGAATACATACATGATACTACATGCTATGCCATACGGTCAGCAAGCGAGGCCTAACCTTGCCGTTGACGCCTAACATGCGAAGAAGCACGAACTGTCGGTAGCAAGCGAGGATTCCAGTAGTGCGTCGACTGTAGCACAGCTGAAGCTGACAGCTCTTGTCCTGATTCCTGAATTTCCTCCGGCTTGGGCGCTTGGTCAGTTCCGTCGTGTGGTGTGGTGTGGTGTGCAGGGTGCCAGCAGAACGACCCAAACCCAAACCATGGCCCCGTTTAGATGGAATTGAAAACGAGAAGGTTAGAATTCTGAGTACTGTAGTACTTTTGTTTTTATTTGACAAATATTGTCTAATTATAGATTAATTAGGCTCAAAAGATTCGTCTCGTGATGTCCAACTAAACTGTGTAATTAGTTTTTGTTTTTATCTATAATTAATGCTTCATGCATGCGGCTAAAAATTGATGTGACGGTGATGTGATAGAGAGAATAAAAAAACTTACAATTCTAGTGGATCTAAACAAAGCCACATGTTAATAAAAGTCAAAGACTGTGCTATCATCATTCATCAACCGAACAGTAGGAGCACCGCTCTCACCAAACTGATGGTGATGGTGATGGTGACGATGGTACTGTGCATACGCTGATACTTCCTCCGTCTAAAAAAAAGAACGTCGTTATGGGATACGTATTCGTAAAACTTTCTCAACTTTAATTAAATTTGTAGAAAATATGTGCAACATTTATATTTTTAAATAAATTTATTAAAAAACTAGATTTGAAGATCTTTCCAATAATACTAATTACTTAGTATAAATATTTATATATTTTAATATATAATTGTCGGTATTTTAAAAATGTGGTTTTCTCGAGAAACAAAAATAATATTTATTTTAGGACGGAGGGAGTATACGCTGAAACTGAAGTATTTGTGGTGGCCCAGGCCTGGTTGGGCAGATTTAGGTGCATGCTAGTATGCCTTGCCTCCTGCAACTGCAGTGCTGTTCGGCTGTTCCACGCCACCTACTCCCTCCGTCCCTAAATAATTGTCACTTCGCTTCCCAAGAAACATTTACCGGCAATTTTTATAAATAGTAAATATCATCAGTTAGTTTCATAATCAGTATCATTGGAAAGATCTTTGAATCTAGTTTTTTAATAAATTTATTTGGAGATACAAATGTTGCATGTATTTTCTAGAAATTAAGTCAAACTTGTGACACGCATCCACAGCGACAATTAAATAGGGACAGAGGGAGTACTCAGTACCATATACTCCGTACTTGGATCAGTATCAGTTCCCCCATGCTTGTCATGTGCCGGCATATGCTTAGCCCTTCTTGTTTAGTTCATAAAATTTCTCTCAAATTCCACTACGAAAAAGAAGATTCTCCATCACATCAAAATAACGACATATGCATGGAGTATTAAATATAGATATAATTAAAAACTAATTACACAGTTTGGTTGTACTTTACGCGACAAACATTTTTAAGCCTAATTAATCAATGTTTGAATAATTTTTATCAAATAAAAAACAAAATGCTACAGTGTTGAACGGTATTGCACAGTCATTCGGGCAGTGCCGAATCCGTCGAACTAAACAAGGCCTTACTCCTATAGTATTTGCTTATTATTACTGCATGTCTGCCTCCATAGAAATGTGCAACTGGAATGATGGAATATGATGTAGTATCAACTGTCGGTGGGTGGTGCTACCGAGCTGCGTCAAAGAAGTGCCTAACTAACGCCTGCTAACACTACTACCGGCAGAATGCGTCTATTCGTTATTGCACTTGACTTGGATCAGATATATAGTAAATAATATTAAAAATTAATATTAATGTTTATTTCTCCAACTAGATTCAGTGTGTAAATATGTTTATTCGTTATTGCGCTTGACTTTGATCAAATATAATACTTTACTGATATTTATTACATTAATACTTTTTTATATAACTTTGATCATTGAGATCTTTTGATTGCTCAAAAGGTGAGAATTGAATTCTTTTTGGATGGAGGGAGTAATAATGGGTCAATAAGTAATTCTTTTTGTGGATACTTACTAAGAAAATTCAGTGTTATTCTACTAGTTTTCAATAATGCATATTAAAAATATATGTTACGAATATGAAATTCCATGAAGAACTTGGTAAACACAATCATGTTTTACCAATAAACCTTGGTTAATAAAAGGACTTACCAACAAACATCCTGAAATGACCTAGGCAGATGAATAATACTAGCTACTAGTATATATTTCAAATTGTAGTTCGTTTGACTTTTTTAATCTCAAGTTTGATCACGTCTTATTCAAAACTTTGTTCAAAATATCATTTCTTTTGTTGTGGCTTGCTTATTAACGAAAGATCTTCGAGAATGTTCTAAATTTGACTATGTTTGCTCAAATTTTTTTGAATATGTGAGTGGTTAAATTTGAGGTCAAAAAAGTCAAACGAACTGCAATTTGAAATGGAGAGAGTAGATAATTGCTATAAAAACCAAAAGTATTTATATATAGCCATATATAGCTTTGGTTTTGATGCAACCTACATATATAACTACATTTTCGAACTATACGTTAACGTGCATTAGCGAAAGTGTTAATAAAAG
>JAKNSH010258491.1:0-10210 GCA_027790015.1 Cymbopogon flexuosus
GTAGCAAGTTTAGTATGTCATGGTAGCAACTTACTTGGAATGTCTTTACAGATAAATTGCTTCTAAAATAAATTTATTAAAATATAGGCAATTGGGATCTAGTTTTGTTCTCCTCGTCACGTGGAACATACTAGTGCAAACGAAATTAAAAACGGATAAATCATTCAAAAGTTATAGCATTTTAAATAAAATATTTGTTTTTCTCTACTTCCATGTCCTGGGGGCTAGTTTCACTGGCCCACATGTGCATGCAGTGACAGTGAGGGCGTGTCCTAGTTTTGCCCCGCATGTAGAACGAACTGGTACAAATGAAATTAAAAATGAATATAGAGATCAAAAGTTACGGCACTTAAAAAAGATGTTTGTTTTTTTTAACAAATCACACAAGAGCGCTGGAACGTCAACAGTAATTTGTTTTTTCCAAACACAGGAGACTGGCATTGCAGTATTCTCGGAAGCGGTACAGTGATTAGTGAGGCTCTACATTTATTACATTTATTACCGGTGGAATAATTAATGAGGCTAGAGCGGAGCGGGTCTTGCGGACAAGTTTGTGCGGCGTTGCTGTCCGACGCGGGGTCGCGAGCTTCACGTTCTGCGCGACCCGTCGCGCGTTATCGTAGCCCTTATTTGATCGCGTCATTCCCGATAGCGCGACTAAAAAGGCTACCTGATGCAATTTTTTTATAGGATAGTTATTATTGAAATATTTATTAAAAAAGAATAAAATTAAAAAAAATCCTCTTTTAGCATAGACATGCATATAGTAATTTCAAGCCTGCTCCGACAGCCTTAAAAAAAAGGCAAAGCGTGATCAACTTCCACAGATAACAAGATATTGTTGTTCTACTGTAAAAAAAAAATGAAGCCCCTAGATTTTGCAAATTTCTGAAATTTCGTGGTATACTTTTGTAAATAACGAATAACATATATAGTAATTAAAAAAAACCGCTAACTGCAGTATATGACGAGTTCTCTGTTGTGTACCTGCTTTTATGAATTGCGCACGCCAAAACAGAAGAACAGCAAGCGACTACCGTCACGACGCACCGGTCGATACACACGCATTCATGATTCCAACGAGTCGTCGTTCTTGTAGTTTTCAAAATCCTGTGGACGTGTGTACGTGGTTCTAGCAGCACAGCACCGTTCCGTACATGCTATCCAGTCATATCTACTCGTAAGCAAAAATATAATTCATTTTCTGCTTATATGATCTCCAAGCAACGCAGTGAGAATATTTGCTGGACCGATCGACGACCCAGTTGCATGCATGCATGGTTCCGTCCAGTCTTTGTTGTATGTTAATGCACGGTTAATTAGTAGACAGGAAGACGACGTTGGGTCGTTGGCTAACTTGAAGCCTGAGCTGAGCACGCACTGCGTCGTCTCACCGAGACATCGACGTTGGGTAGGCAATTAACACAAGCGTATGTGTGTAGCACGTTGTTAGTGCAAAACATTACAAAATATATAAAAGAGAACTTCCTGCCTCTGTGTATCGATACACAACGAGTTTATAGTTTTTCAACAACATTATTGATGAATATGAAGAATAAAAAATTTCTTCTTAATATAATGAAGCACAGCTAGCTCTCCTGTGATCTTCAAGAAAAACAAGAAATGTGGAGGTTATTTATGCAAGACACAGTCTATATTTATATTTTTCATCCATGAGAGAGGCGAACAACTCTAACGCCGTGCTCTCTAATTTTCTACTTATTAAACAGAAAGATACCTTAATTTGTTTTATCATCATACTGCAGTACGTCCTTGAAAATATCCTACATAACAAAGATTAGATCATTACGACATCGATCTCTAAATTACCAACATAATGCAGCTAGCAACCCCAACCAGAATATTGTTCTTCTCTAATTTGATAACCAACTCCGATCCCAGACACGTGGGATATAGGGCTGGCAAGGGTTATCCTAGTAGCTATATAGACAGTCCTTCAAATTGCATTGGCATGATGACAATTAAAGTATGTCAAACACTGCTGGAAACTCGAATACTTTCGTGGGTACTGAATTTTTCTGTGCGTTTTTTTGGGTACCCACAGAAAAATGCCGATTATTCTGTGGGTTTCCAAATATACCCACAGAAAAATTAGAAAACCCACAGAAAAATTACGATATTTCTCCGTGCGTGAGGTTGACCGCACGGAAAAAATATAAACTCGCAGAAAAATTATATTTTTTTCTGTCGGTTTTGTAGAGCCACACAGAAAAATATACAAACACACGGAAATAATAGCATATTTTTGTGGGTTTTTGCACCCACGGAAAAAAGCGAGTTTCCAGTAGTGAAAGGCTCAGCCGGACTTAATTATTTGAATTTATAGAAAGCTTAAGTTTGAATCCCAACCCTACACTGGGCTTACTACAGTTGACAAGCAAGCACCATACTTCAACCAGAAGCCAAAAACACATCTCCTTAATTATTTTCATAATAGACTTATTTAGAGATATATATAAATCTTAGTGAACTGAAGCATGTGAATAAAAGTGACTTGACGGAGTATTTTGCAAACTGAACTAAAAGATGTGAATATAATTAATTCCAAACTGAACTGAAGCACATATGAATAAAAGTGACTTGCTCTCGTTCAAGCACCTCGTGAATATTATATTGGTCATAGGCCGGCAAAGAGTGAATATGATTGATTAGATCTAAATGATGACCCTGGTGTCTACATGATGACCCCTGTGCTAAGAGAAGGAAGCCATCAGGCCATGACGGAAGGTGTTTTTGTGCCAGATTTCTCTCTGGTGCTGCTCTGAATATTGCGCAAGCCAAATCAGAAGAATGACAAAGCCCATCACCGTCACGACGCGCACCGGCTGGTAGCAGTATGCACTCATGTCGTTATTAGTAATTAAGTAGTTTCCAAAATCCTGTGGACGTGTACGCGCGTGGTTCTTCGTGGAAGCAACAAGTTTGACAATCTCTTTTGATGGAAGTAAATGTTAGCAAAATTTATATATTCTGCTGTCTACAACACGTGAGTCAAGGAGAAATGCATGCAATCATCAATCGACAAGCAGAAGAGTAGTCTTCAGTAATAACAGATCGTACGTACGTACGTGCAGCTGCACTGCACCAACGTCCGTCATGCTCATACGATGGGTGCTGCTGATATTGACCGATCGACGAACATCAAATTTGATCTGGCCAAGCCAGTGAGAATATCTGCTTGATGACCGACGACCCTGCTGCATGCATGCATGGTTAAGTCCTGTCTTTAATTTGTTGTTTGTTAATGGTCACTAGCTAGATATAGATAGATAGGATCAAGACGTTGGTTTACTAGCTTCAAGTCTGAGCACGCAGCACTGCGTGGTCTCAGTCTCACCGAGACACCGACGTTGGATAGGGAACCACCAGATGGTCAGCTTTGGACCCTCTCGTTGTCTTATCCATGCATTGATCCATGCATGCATCGCAGATTTTATGGACCATAAAAAGAGAAAAAATGATTTACAAAGCGACTTTACACCCGAACTGTCAATCTACCGGTAAAAACGGTGACAACACTCCAATCAGGGAATTGCGTCAACAAAGAACTCCAATCAGCGAAAAAAAGAGGAGGCAAACAACACCAAAATGCTGCAGCATCCGAAGCAACTGAAAACATAGCTGGAAATAAAACGGATCGCTGCCTACTGCAAGTCCATTGCGTTTTGCCTTGGCGCCATCGCCATTTGGTACTGGCTGATTGTTTTTTTTTTCGAATGTATCCTCTCCTTGTAGATGTTACATGCTTTGGACGTCTGCGTTGTACTGTGTAATCTTAAAAAAAAAAAAAAGAAATAGATCAAGAATCCGTCGTCTCTGATTTGGTCCACCTTCCTTTTGCAACTCTACTAAAAATTATGAAGTGAGTCAATTATGTTTACGGCACTTAAAGTAGATCCGTTAAATCGAACATTTGACTTCCTTGTAGGCTTCCTTTTTATTAAATTAATCTTTATTTACAAAAGTGTGTTGGTGTCTTGTAAGACCCTGCTAAATGGGCCAAAGTTGGGCCGGTCTAATGGACTAGACTGAATTGCTTAGCTACCGTAGCAACAGGGTGTCGGGTACTGTAGCGACGGGACTTTCATATCGGAACCTGAAGAAGAGATGAACCAACTTAAAACCAGGCATGAAGAGTGTGTCCATTCCGATTCAAACTTTTTGCACGAAGCGAGAATGAAAGCGCAAGTAAATTAATACGCCTTCCAAATTGGCATCGGTCTGAATTGTTTTTGCAAAAGGTCCCCTCGATCAAATATGATTAACCAGGCACTTTTTGTGGTTATTCACCACATTCCGTCCAGCGCCACCTTAATCATGCCCCTCATCCACCCCACTAATGAATTGAGTGTCCTTGATGGCTTCCCAAAGATTCACAAAATCTGAGACATCTGCATACGTGGAAGCAACAAGTTTGACAGTCTCTCTTGATCGAAGTAAATGTCCAGTCATAATTAAGCAAATTTATTCTGCTGTCTACAACACGTGACTGAAGGAGAAATGCATGCAATCGTCAATCGACAATCAGAAGAGTACGTGGTCTTCTCAGTAATCCCGGATCGTACGTGCAGCTGATATACGGTGGGTGCTGCTGATATTGACCGACGAACATCAATATCCTCTCGTCGCCAAGTCAGAAGTGAGAATGGCTGCTGTGGACGACAGACGATCCTGCTGCGTGCAATGCATGTTTGACCATTCGTCTGTCTAGTCTTTGTTAGGTTCAAAAAAAAAAAAGTCTAGTCTTTTTTATCGCTTAATTGCTTCCGTTCCAGTTTGTAAGACGTTTGACTTTTTTAACTTAAAGTTTGACCATTCGTCTTATTAAAAAAAATATACAAATATGGTCTAATTTAAATCATTCTTCAAGAATTTATATTAATAAAGCAAACCACAACAAAAGATGCGATATTTTGCATAAATTTTTGAATAAGACGAACAGTCAAACTTAAAAAAGTCAAATGTCTTGTAATTTGGAACAGAATTAGTATATAGTATAAGACGACGTTGGTTTAGAACCGAATTAGTATATAGGAAGACGACATTGGTTTACTTCTATGTCTGAGCACGCACTGCGTCGTCGTCTCTCCTCTCACCGATGATGTTGAGTAGCCGGGAACCAGCGGCGGTGAGAAAGGGTTTGGCTGGCTGGGCTATATATAGGCTATAGCCTATAGCAGACTACTGGAAGTCGAACAAGATACTGACTGATCGACCTTCCAGTTGGTCAGATTTGGACCCTCTCTCGCGCGTAGTCTCTCATCCATGCATTGGTGCATTAATTCGTCCGTGTACGTACAACACGTTGTCAACACAAATCGCACCTAATCATGATCTTGTACTCACTAGTTTATAAACAAACAAGTAAAACATATATACTCCCTCCGTCCAAGAAAAAGTGCAACTATGTAGTAGTGTTTTAGTATTAAGTTTGACTTTGAAAAGTATTATTATTTATGGTATGAAATAAATACCATTATATTAATTATGAATATTTTTATAATAAATTAGTTTTGAGTAATAAATGTGAATAGTATTCACTAAAAACTTGATCAAAGTGAATAATTTATACTAGCACGCAACACATAGTTGTATTTTGTATTTTTTTTTTAAATTTGAATGGTGGGAGTAGCCCCAGTATCAACTCGTACGTCATGAGAAAACATAGAAAAATTAGAAAAACTGATGAAGGGCTTAGTAGCAAGCTTAATAATAGTGGGCCTGCAAGGTGCCAAATCCAAAACGCCAAAAGGCCAATTTTTGGTGCAATTTCACCATGCATGATGTTTAATTCCATTTTGCAAAATGATGAACCAAAGCACCAAATTTTTTTGACAAAAATGGGAAACTAAACATGCCCATATTCCATTAGATTGAGCTGCTATAGGTTCACAGAAATCACTTGCAAATAAAAGAAAAGATGTGGGGGAGTTTCTTTTGTGTTTGATTCCTTATCAGAATCATGGGGAAAACATTCACTCAAACCTCATGTTTCTTGCTTCTTGTGATTTTCCTGTAGTTGACTTAAACACCTATACTAATAAATTCATTTGTTTTTCATTCCTCTGTTTAGTATAGGGCGTCCGACGCACAGATGGATGCTTCTGATGGTGACCCGCCCACACCAGCCCATCGAACACCTCCGAAAAGAATAAAACAGGCTGAAGATGTGGCTAGTGTCGGACGCTACCTGTCGCTCGCTCCGGCCCACAAGTTCCATCTTATCCCTTCCGATCACCCCCAACGTCGTTCATTTAGCTGTCTATGTTGTTGCTCCATCTCCACTTGGAGCCTTGCCTCACCCACTCAGACACCTGCGCCCTCTCCTCCCTGCCACTACTCCTCGCGCCCTCGTCGCTGCTCCTACCTCTACTCCCGCGTCGGTTGCACTGCTGTTGCTTCTGCCGTTGCTTGATTTGCGAGGCGCAACGCGGCGACCTTCCCATACTTCGGTGGCATCCATCCACCCGGCGCGGTGTCCTCTCCCGAAAGGTGCCCCCAAACTAGTGTGGCGCTCTCACCCACCGCAAAGTGGTGCCCTCACGAGCGTCACCCTCGGCGACCGAGCTCCCCCACCCGACGGCCATGGCGCTCCCCACACCATGATCTTTCTTTCCCCATGTTTCAATTGTTTTAGGCATTTCAGCATTATGATCGGAGGATGTTACATATATCGCAGTTGTTTGAGAGTCATGTGGTAATAGTATGTTTATGATTGTTTTAGATGTTTCAGCGGTATGTTTCATACGTGTTTTCTGGACGCATGTTGCGTTTATGTTTATCTGGATGTTGCATTTGTTTCACATATATGTTGCATGCATTTATTCGGATGTGCAATGTGCTAGGTTGCAATAGATTTATTTCAAAGTGTTTGATAAGCATGTTTCAAGTGTTTCAACAGGCATCAGATGTATGTTGCAGCAAATGTATTTTAATGTTTATCTGGGGTTGCATCTCTTCCACTTATATTGCATCTTCGCTCTTGGAGCCGGCAGGATATCTGTGCGGAAGAGGATGGGCGATGAAACCATGAGGCGCGGGAAGAGGGAGTTGTGCGTCGTGTTTTTCATTTTAAGCTTATGTCGTGGCGGGAGTGGTCATGTGGCGCAAACGGCGCTGGTCCATGTGTGGCCGTGGGTGAAGTAGGCGTGGCTCATGCCATGCATGATTCATGAAATCGGACTGTAGCGACGGGCGTCTGTCCGGACGTCCGGGTGCTAGTGGTGCCATATTCCAATCTAATTCATGTCTTTTTCCTATTATTTGTGTTTTTTTTTCAATCTTGTGTTTCACAGGGGGCCTAAGTTGTTACACTGCTTTAGACTGTTTTTCTATTTCCTCAATTCTTGTTTGTTAATATACCACTTCCCTAGATAATTCTTTTTAAAACAGCCACTTTATAATCATTGGCTATACATAAGTTTTTACACAAGCATGTGTATTACACACTGAAAAACACAGATTTAACCATACTGATTTATCCTTGTTTTGAAAATTAAATGCACATCATTCTATTTTGAATTTGAAAATTGCGTCATATATAAGCCTTCACCGTACCACTTCAATGAAGAAGTCAGGTAGGTGCGTGCACCGGTCCGGGAAGAACCAATTGAATATACGTCAAAAGGGACGCACACGAATTTCTCACGACTTTGAACACGTTACCGCTGAACAGATCAAATGAAGAGTTCCAGAGTACGGACTGAAAGTGCAAGGCAAGCTTTGGGACGAGTTCAATTCAACTGCAAGTGGAGCAGATCGAGTAGAATAAAACGGCTCAAATTGGCGCGTGTGAGATAAAATGACTTGGCTAGTGGACTATAATGGGGAGGAAGATGTCATGCATGTCTGACAAGTTGGAACGACGCACCAATGTCGCGCACATCTTAGCTAGTAAAGTATACTATCTATAATATGATTATCTTATATGTTTTTTTTGTGAACTGATTATCTTATATGTTTACCCACACGTGATTTCTTTAATCTGCTACTAGTATAAATAATTCAATTTTTTTTTGAAATTTTTGAAATAAGTTTGGAGAGACAAATAACCTAAACAAAAGTTGTAGTACTTAAAAAGATCTACAAATCTCTAGTTAACTATGTTTCCATTTGATAAATATTACGTTTAGGATAAGTTTTAATATGAGTTAAATTTGTCTAATTTTTATAGTTTGATGGCCAAAGGATATTTGGTTTTACATTTTAGGGTTAGATAGACAAAAGTCAGACACAGTTCGATGGCTAAAAAAGAATTTTTCTTATTTTTTATTTGCACCGAAGTGAAAATTGCATCATAATTTTTTTTAATTACACAATACAATGCAGACGTACAATATGCATGCACACTCATCCCTATGAACACACGTACACAAACCCTACCCCTATGAGCACCTCCGAAGGACTACACCGACAGATCTTGAAGTTCACAAAGTCACCACAGGCGGACGTCGTCTCCCACTTAATGCATAGCGCCGGAAAATCCCGGAAAAATCCCAGGAAAAGATACGAGCACCAGGATTTGAACCCTGGTGGGTAGGTTCCACCACAAGGAACCTAACCAGCTGATCTATGATCAGTTTGCAATCGCATCACAATTATAGTTAGGATAAATTTTAATTTGTAGTATGAAATAGCACTCAAGGTCTTTTTTTTAGAAAAATATCACTTAAAGTCTGTGTTAAAAACTCAAATTTTATATAAGTCCCTACAGAGAGTATGGACGTCCAGGGCCGGCCACCGTTCCTGAGTTATTTTTAACCTAGAAGAGAGCTAAAATTTTAGGCCCTTTCATATAAATAGGATAATGGTATTAAAACTAACTATTTCTAGTACACACATGTACAAAATGTTACTAATATAAGCAGTTGAATGTTTCCCTAAAAAAGCAGGTAAATGAATGTAAAAGTTGTATTCATATGAAATAATTTGTATACACATTAAAAATATCTTCTGGCATTCCTCCATGCGAAGTTATTGATGATGGTGTTAATATCGGTCTCACCCAACAATCGCCAAAAGCATATGGATCTAAGGGCAAGCAAGTGTTGACGTGGAGGAGAGAAGGAAGAGAAAGAGAGAGCAGAGTTTGACTCTTTGCAAGCAACCAGCTAGGTACGGAAGCATAAACAGCAGTGGGTCCATTATGAAGAGAATGTGAGGATTATTAGGAAAGAGAAGGTAGAATATGGATAGAAGTAATAATAAAAACTCTTTTTTTCAGCCATATAAGAGACCTACAACGTTGCTATTAGTCAAGTACTTGGCTTTATTATTGGGCTTGCTCTAATGAATTGCTTGTAATACTTTTTTAAGAAATTTACGAAGAGCCCCTCTCTTTGATTGTATCAAATCATCTATTCTATCCGCCTTTTATCCTCTCTTTAATTCGTCATTGCCCGAAGCACTCTCCTGATGACATATATGGATCTGTTAAAACTAGGGAAACAATTATTAATAACTGCTATTTGATAAAACCGGAAATGGACAGTGAGGAGAGATAAGTAGCTCACGTAGTAGCAGATTGCTGGCTTCCTACCGCCAGCTGCCTGCTGCTGAAGGACCGAGATCACGTCACGTGCTGAGTGCGGACAGGAGTGCGGTCGGCGGTGCGCGGCTGCGCATGGCGGCGGGGACGACGGAGGTGCCGGCCGGCTGGAGGACGTACGACGGCGACTCGCTTATCGGACGCTACCACGCTGGTTCGCAAGGAAAGCCGCACAAGGTTTACAATACCGATAAAAACAAATTTTCTATCCCTGGTTGTAAATACGAAATTTCAGATCAAATTTAAATTAATTTTTTTTAATAAAATTGGCGTCATTTTACTAGAAAAACTCACTAGTGTCCATCATTCATCACGAATTTATATAATATTGACGAAATAAAACAATATCTCATAGAAGTAGAGCCGCGATAATACAATGAGCAGCGGTAATACTGATATAAAAAAATTCAGTCCTTAGTGAAAAATACGATATTTTGGGAATTTCGGCGATATTAGATGTATTCACGTACGTGGTGTGTAATCTACCTTGCCAAAGCCACTGCACCCGTACAGGAGTATATGCCGCTGTTTGCATGCTGCCAGATATGGAAATAAACAAGCTTTTGACGTTGATTTAGTTTATTGCCTTTTATTTTTTATTTTCTCTAGATATTTCAATTAATTAGTAATTATGTAATTATT
>JAKNSH010259254.1:0-10638 GCA_027790015.1 Cymbopogon flexuosus
ACTAGCTGTTGAGTTGACTGGCAGGCAAAACTGGACGATGCGGAACCCGGTACTACCAAGCCTTAGCCGGTACTACCGGCCAGGGGGCCGGTACTACCGGTTAAGCCCCGGTACTACCGGCTTTCGCAGGGTCCAGCCGACAGACTTGCTCGGCGCTGAAACGGGCGGAACCCGGTACTATCGGGCGTTAACCGGTACTACCGGGACCCCACCGGTACTACCGGTCCAAGGGCCGGTACTACCGGGACGCCACCGGTACTACCGGTTAAGGGCCGGTACTACCGACTTCCGCCAAGAACACAGTTTTTGCTCCGAAAGAAGAGTTTGTGCCAGTGATCCCAGTCATGCTAGCAAACTTTGAGTCCCTCTTGAAAGTGCGGCTTATCTTCTAGAGACTCGACAAACCTCATTCCAAAACCAAAGCCAACTCATCCAAAAAAGTGCCATCTCAATCCAAAATATAACAAGCCTTATTTTCTCAAGAGATAGCAACTTTCCATAGCACTTCTCAACCAATTCACATGTCACTAAGCCCCAATGTATATGCAATATGATTTTCAACTTAGTGGCACTCGGTGAGTAAAGCAACTATGATTTTCCCCTCTTCATAGTACGGTTACCAAACCTAAATCACTCACACCCTCTATGGTGTCTTGAGTGTTAAACGAAGATGGCCCTATGGTTTTATACCTTTGCCTTGAGCCCATCTTGTTTTCTCTTTCTCTTTTTCAAGTAAAACGAGCACTTGTTCCATCATGTGGCCATCACCATCTCCATGGTTTGCCATCTATCTCCTTCATTACATGTTGCTAATATATTCTACAACCACTTAGTAAAAACATTAGCAACTTGGTGTGTCACCAATTACCCAAAACCAAACAAGAGCTTTCACCAGGACCACGGGCGAGGATCACCAACATGATCGAAGACCAATGTATGCGACGACGAGAACTCCTCCTCACTGGCGGCAAAGCATCCGCCTAAGCACCAAACATCAAGCGACAACTATGGCTACAACTAACACCAGCTGGACTAACCAAGTGACGAGAAACATGAAGCATAATTAGGAGCAGAGCAGCGACCACACGGGGGGTGAGCGACCGGCCATAGGACGTTCTTCAGCGATGCCCAAGAAGCCATCGTCATTGGCCTTAGAGGATTCAAAGACAAGACTTACACCCAGATTCTGGTGAAGTTGGCGAAGGGCACGAGGTCTAGAGACGACGCCCCCAAGAGGTAAGTGGCGCCCAAGGCGTCACCGTCGTTCGTCCGGCAGAACTGGGTTGAGCTTTCACTTGGACCTTGTGCAAACTGCCGCTCCACCAGGAATCCCATGAGCACCGCCACGCCGCCCTAGCACGCCGACCTGCATACCTCTAGGGAAGGAAACCGATCCACGACGTCGTCTCCCAGTGACCGCCTGACTAACAGGACAACCCCATCGACCAAGAGAGCCCGCCAGACCAGGGAGGCGCTCACTGCCACTCCATCCGCAGGGCCTTGTCGGCACAACCACAAGGCCACGTCGATGCCACACCGTGTCAGCCGGCTACCCCACCCTGGCCGTCGATGCTGGAGAACCCTGCGGCGAACCTCCACGGCCAATAGAGGCAGGCGCAGGAGGGGGAGGGGGTGGGCTAGCCAAATGCCAGATCCAAGGCCTTGGGGCCCAGATCCGGCCAGGCACCACTTGATCCGGCCGTTGGCAGGCCACACGGACGCCTCTCCACCATGGTCACGACGGCCACCCCGCATGGCTGGAGGAAGGGGGTGGGAGGAGGAAGGGGGTGGTGGTGGTGGACGACGGATCCAGCCCGTAAAGGCACGGATCCGGCCATCCACCACCACCATGGACGTCGTCAGAGTTGAGGTCGAGAGGGGCGGAGGAAATGGGGGGTTGGAGGGAGGAGCGAGGAGCGGACAGGGCCCCTTTTGAGGGTGCCGCCGCCGTGAGCAAGAGCGGCGACGGCGGCCGGAGGGAAGCTTGGCAGAGGGAGGACTTGGCGGGCGGGTGGCGGCGCTGCCCGAGTCTTCCTCCGCGAGAGCGACACGGGGGGCTGCGAGCTCATGGGGAAAACTTCCCCTCAGTTGATACCAAGTCACGGCGTGAGACGACCTAATTTGGAAGGGATTTGTGTATGCTCTATATGACAACTGACAAAGGAAACTTCCGAACACGTGACCTACAGAACAAATATTGCACTACTACGGTTATGGTTACATTAAGCAGTTTATCGCACACATATATGCATACACACACTACATTCACACTTCTCACTCTCAGGGCAAAAGAAAAAAAAGGGCTGAAAATTTATGACATCAAAACACACACACATATATATAGCCAATCTAGCTAGAGAGTAGATCAGCACCTATCAAAGCACATCCACGCAGAGCGCCCTTTAAAGGTGAGGCGCACGTACGGACTCATCAAGCACCGTGGTCACTGCTTCTGTTGGTAGCAGACTAGCAGTGGGGCATGCAAAGGTCTCCGTCCATTGGTCCGCGATGTCACCGGCGATCCTAAGAGCATCGTAAGAGGTACCCATGAGGCCTTTCTTGGTGAAGCCGGCGGCATAGAGGCCGTTCTTGCCCTTCCAGCTGTGCGGGAATGGCTTTCTTGGGAACCCATCAACATGACTGAAGAGCTCTTCCTCCTGTACAAGCAAATGCAAATAATTGGAATGTAATTAATTAAAATGCTCCTTTTTTTTCTTTTTTACAGGACCATTGAGTAGGTAATAATATCGCATAATCATCATTCATCAAGTCCAAACTGCATATACGGGTAGATGAATTATGCTTGCATCAAATTGTTATGTATGCATCTCTTGTGTACTCCTGATGTACAGCAGAGATGAGGTTGCACTGTCAATTATTTGGGGACAGATGGAGTATTTGTCGGCTGCACAATGAGCAAAAAGAAAATACAGCATGGTGGACCAGCAATGAACAAGCCTGCATTCCACAATTTTCTTGTAAAGAAACTCTATAGCCATGGCTCGCATTTATTCAATGCTCAGATCTCAACCATCTGTTCAGCTACAAATTGAATGAGTAATTATCTCAAAGCATGCCAAACACACTTGCAAGACGCTTGCATCAAAAATCTGGTTAGACAGATGGGATCCATGCATCAAAGAATCCAAGATGGGCCACCCTACAAAAGGTAGAGTGGGCGCATCACATGATGATGAGCAGATCGATGGACCTCACCTCTCACACCACAAAATCATTACGGGCCTGTCTTCATGCATGCATGTGCATCATCATCACCCAACTCTCCCCATGTATGCATGGGTTTTTGGCAACTCTCTTTTTCAATTCCAATCCCAAGCCACAGTCTAGCTTCCTTTCCCCTTCGCCCACTTGATGATGGCAAGGAGGTGCAAATGGTGCATATGCAAGCTAATTATAAGTTAATAATTGCATGCTTAATTAGATCCTGAACGACATGTTCTCTGTTTGTTGTATGTGGTTTGGTGGAAGTTGTAGGACGGGGTTGTTTGGTTCACTTATAAATTTCGGCATAATCAACAGATCATGCGAGAGGTTGTTAATTAGTTGTACAATACAACGTAGAAATTAACAATACGGACGCACTATCACCTCTATGAACACACATATATGCAAAGTTTGACCCTATGAACACCTCCTTGAGCCACATAAGGTGTGGGTGTCTCATTAGTTAGTACTCCTTCCGTACCAAATTATAGGACGTACATTTTGGCTTTTTTAGATTTATAGCTTTTGTTATGCACCTAGATATATGTATGTCTACACACATAATAGATGCTATGAATCTAGAATGTCCAACATCTTATAGTTTGGGACAGAGGAAGTACTCCATCCATTCCAAAATAACTGTCGTTCTAGCTTCCCGAAAAACAAATGCTGGCAATTATATATTAAAATATATTAATATTATATCACATAATTAGTATCATCGGAAAGATCTTTGAATGTAATTTTTTAACAAATTTATTTCGAGATACAAATGTTGCACGTATTTTCTAGAAATCGAATCAAACTTACGGCACGAAAACCCAACACGACACTTATTTTGGAATGGAAGGAGTATATATTACTATAAGAACACTATATTCTATGACTAATATATACAAGGTGTATTACAACAAATTCAACTTCATTATTTCGACATTCGACCCTTTATGTTTCTGACCAGTAGTAAGCTCCACATATATGCGTGGTAGCAGGGATGATACTGTCTCCTTTGAATAAACTTCAGTCATTTTTAAAGCAAATCATTGTCCGTTTTATTCGTGTTCTATTTTCCACTACGATCACTGTTGTCTGGCCCAGATGCCCACGTTGATACGGGCCCCTATTTGAATTGACCAGGATCATATATATGGGCACCAACAAGTTACAAACGAAGCACAGATACGTACACCACATATAAAAACATTATATATTCGCACGCATGAAAGTCACAAATGCAAGCTCAGATCGAGCCGCCACACTGCGCTCTCCATCCTTAATTTGGTCTATATCTATCTAGTTTGGTGCTCCAACTTTGACGTCCTGACGTGACATCAACAGTTGTACATATGAATGTCCAATTTGTCTACATATATACGTACATACGCGGGCAAGCAAGGGGATTGCTATTATATATATGCACTAAGATATATATTATACAAAGAAACCAAGTACAACTCTAGTAGCTATCATGCCAACGCAACTACGTACTTCTATATTATAAAACAAACACATATATGGCCTATAACATTTGTGTCCATTCCTTTCAGTCTCGGCGTAAACTTGTCCTTTTTTCTCCAAAGATTATGTTACACAAAACAATACTCAAATCAATCAACATTGCACTAGATTGTCAATTTTCTTTGTGACAACATTTCGTGTCACCATCGGAGGGATATCGCCCTCCTTTAATTAAGCATCATTGTCGTGGCCCATGCTTTGCTATCTACAAACCTTGCTTAATTAATTTGAAAATGACTGCATATATAAACACACATGGGCAATTGGGCACCAAGTTAACTTGATAACTATATCTCTCTCTTTCCGTGTATGTGCACGCGCGATGTTTGGCGACAAGTGAAAGTATATATAGTTGTATCTAATAATTAAGCTGTTTCTAATTAAGATGTATCCCGAAATGTCTTATATATATGGTGCATGCAGGAGAATCTGAGATTCACTTTGATGATTGACATAATGTTTACCAAAAGCCATGTTTTCCCAAGAATATTTAATCATGCTCATTGAATGTGTAAGTACATATATCTGTACCTTGAGCCATGAAGGTACGTTGCTTTTGTACCCGGTAGCGAAGATGACGGCATCAAAGTCCTCCCGGTGGCCATCTATGAATTCCACCCCATCCTCTGTGAACCGCTGGATTGCCGGGACCACCTGCAAAATCTCTCTCTAGATGCATTAGGGTGTTGGGACACAATATTTGTCGCTGAGGACGTACTACACGTACTGACAACCGATATCAATCTAGGACTCCTTTGTGTTGTTTCGAGATCTGTGCAGTTTTTATTTCCTCGCAGTCGCAGCACATTATTGAGCGAGGTCCCATTCAGATTCGGAGTATATATAGTAGTGCATGTGCATCTATCACTCCTACAGTAACTCCGCCGTGCCACTCATGAGATTCAGATAAATTCCTACGAACTGCTTCCATCCATCAAAAAGTCAATTTTTACTTAGACCTTCTGTCCTTAAAATGTCAATTCCAAAAGTTATCTAAACTCAATCTTTTTAAGGTTATAAAATTATACAAAAAGAGCACCGAAGATACACCATAAACAATTTTTTCATAATGTGCTGATTCACAAATTTTTATACTTTTTGTTATAAATTTGGTTAAACATAAACAAATTTACTTAAATTACTCTAGCAGTTTAATTTGGTCAGTGGAGATATTAGGATCACAAACCTTTATTTCTCTAGTTTTGATCTTTCGGAGAGCTCCAATGTCAAGAACCGGTGTTTTGCCACTTGCACTCTTGATTTGAAGCGGGCCGGTCTTTGGTCGTGGGAGACCATATTTTTCAGTATCTCCAAGGATCAGTCTTGTGAAGAATAGAAGCAATGAGTCAACCTGTCTTATGGGCAGCCATCTGAGAAGGAACACGGAGAGGCCAAACGTGGAGATGCCTAGTATCTCCCGGGGCAACACATGAATCTGAAAAAAAAAACACCATACAAGAACTAAGTATATATACACGAGACAAAATCATTCAACTATATTTTCCAAATTTTGCTATTTCATCTATTGTGAAATATGGGTACGAGTTTCATTCATTTGTGTTAAATGATAGAGGATATGTAGACTAATCTTTTTAAAGATAAATAAAATGAAACATTGTATGTCAAACTCTTACAATACAGATATTTAATTATCTAGAAAACATGATGTATTTTTCTGATAACTACTACCTCGATCTGGTCTTCGTTAGTAATTTTACCATGTCGCTGGACAGATTTCACGTGAAACACAATTCGATAACCACAACAAGTGTAGGAAATTAAATTATTTTGGTAGAGAGATTGCTCTTACTGATCATATACTAGCTGCTAAGAACATCCACTTCAAGTAAAAAATAAATTAGTTGCATCATTGCTTCTCATCTATATATTTCCATCTAAACTCATAACCCATGTGCATTTTCAGATCATGGATGCAACCGCATATAGTGGTATAGTAAGCGAACTCTATGATGCCTAACATTTACTGAAATTTCTTTTAATTTCTTTAGAAAGAAAAACTTGATGCCACTTGTTTGCAGTTCCTGAGGGTTCTGAAGTTATCGTCTATTTGCTCCCTGTCACTTTTCTTGTTATTTTCCTTATTTCCCTTTCTCTCAGGCAGGCATACAAGATAAGGAAAGGAAACTTAAGGGTCACTGTAGCACCACATCAGTACACATTTCTATGAAACAGCATGTTACAAGTAGCACAACATATGCTTCACAAGATCGATATTTCAGGATAAGAAAGTTTCATCAACTAATTTTCTATTACGCAATTGCAAGTTACAAGTGGGCAATGTATGTGAATTATACATAAGCTGCCGACCGAGCTTACAGTAATACAGTAATAATCTATTACAAAAATATAGTAGGTGCTACTGTTTAGTTCATTTCGAACTTCACGAATATATACATATCTATATATTAAGATTATATTCGTTTTCTTTTGAAAGTGACAGCAATCTACACACATGAGGGGGGCAAAAAGGAAGGAAACCTACGTGGCACTAAACGGAATTGACCACTCAAGAAAACTAGTTCACAGAATTTATAAGCCGAATTGTATATGGCTTTGGACATGGAAACTGCGTGTCTATAGAAACAGTAATATCATATTGAGCAAAGATTTCTTGCTGTAGCATTTGTTTCAAATGTACAGACGTCGAATCCGCAAAATAAATTTATGAATGAGATTTATATTTTATTTACATTTGTTCCCCAAAAATTGGCACAATGCTGACGATGCAGTATTAATTTCACGTTGAACTGCTTGTCCAGTAGTAAATGATTGATCGACGTGAATTTAATTAACCCATAATATTTAATTACAGTATATAGTATTAGTAGTGCCCACGTGGAATGACTAGGCACTTACCTTGTCCCTGACAACCATGGAGGCTTTGGCACCATTGTTACAGAGGTCGAGGCTGACCTCCATGCCAGAGTTACCGCAGCCGACGACGAGCACATTCTTGCCCCTGAATTCGTCCCCCTTCTTGTAGCTGCTCGTGTGCATGGCGATGCCGCGGTACACGTCCATCCCTTCGACGCCCTCCGGCCACGCGGGTTCCGCATTTTCGCCAGTGGCCACGACGAGCCACCGCGACAAGAACTCGGTGGTGGCCGCCGTGGTGCCGCCATCGCCGCCACCGTCCTCATCGACTGTGACCCTCCAGAAGCCGATGGCGGCGTCGTAGGCGGCCCTGCGGACGCGCGCGCCGAGGCGTGGCTCAATGCCGAAGGCGCGGGCGTAGTCGTCGAGGTAGGCGATGAACTGGTCCCGGGTAGGGTACGGCGGCGTGCCGGGCGGGAACGGCGCGAGCGGGAGCTCGCAGAAGCACCGAGGCAGGTGCAGCCGGAGCCGCTCGTACGTGCGGTGGCGCCACGACGCGGCCACGCACGAGTCCTTCTCCAGCACCAGCGACGGCACGCCGCGCGCCTTGAGGCACGCCGCCGTGGCCAGCCCCGACGGGCCGGCGCCCACGACGACGGGGCCAGGCACCCACACCTGCCTCGCCCGACCGCCGATGCCGCCGCCGCCGGCGTCGTCGCCCTGCCCGGCGCGGTGTAGGATGGTGGGGTGGTGGTCGTGTTCGACTTGTCCTTGTTCTCGCGATGTTGGCATCGCAACAAAAGAGACGACAGGTGTAGTGTATGTGAAAGACGTTGCGCTTTCTAGAGCTGCGGTAGTTACTGTGGAGTGTTGAGATCTCTCTGTCTCTATAGCTTAGGTGTGCTATTCTGAGAGTGGGCTCGTGTTCAACAAGCATGTAGCTACACGCCCACACCTAGTGCTTTATATACAAATCTATCTATAGTGCTTTATATACAAATCTATCTATGGATTCAATATGTGTGTGTACAAACTGTCTCCGATCGATCCGGTCCAAGATATACGCCATCCTTGAAGGTGTCTATGTTTATACGAGCAATTGCTTTTGCTCTTCTATACTATACGATATACGACTGGCATTTATGTTAGACTGATAAAGACAGTTGACAGTAGTGATGGTGGCGATATTCAGGGAGACCGGGGACAACATTTATTCCAAATCTAGCAAGTTAATCTAGTATTTCTACAAACAACCATAATCATAAGCAAAGTATCATTACGTATTCTTTGTGCCAAACCTAGCACGAGCATGCACTCGTGTCCAATGCGTGGAACTATGTTGAAATTATATTCTTCATCTATCAAACTGGCCTTCCATAAGTGTTTTTATCGGTATGAATGTGTGCATTCGTGTAATGACGTATCTAAGGTTGGTGGGCAGGTATATTGCTACACGTAAGGAGTCTCATACCTCGTCTCATATATTGCCATATATGTTTTTTTGATGATGTAGATGAAAGAGAGAGGAGAGAGAGGACGAGGTAGTTGTTTTACGAAACAACCATCTCATGAGCTAAAATTTAGGACTATTTACAGTCAAGTCTATGTATCTCACATTTCTATTTTTACTCTCGTCTTAAATTAAAGAATTACGAGTTGCTATGAGACAATTTAAAAAGACAACCATTGTACGTATAGTCTATTAGGTTGTTTTATATTATATGGCACTATATGAGACAAGTTATAAGACAACACCAATGTATCTAAATAGAACAGATTAAAATAAATTTAGGCATATTTACAGTCAAGTCTATGTATACTGCGTTAATTAACAATGGGGTGAGGAATTCCAATCTCCCACTCGACTGGCTTCCGCGCGGTCGATCACTGTGGGCCTGGTTTTTTCGTCCTTTTTCACTCGCTGATGTCAGCGCTGATGCAAGTGAGAAAAAAGAAAACATTTATTTTAACTTGCTATAATTTATGAACCGTATATCCGTCTTTAATTCTATTTGCACCGTTGTGGTCCACGCGACGAGACGAATAAAACTAGATCCCACATGGATATGTTTTGAAGAATTTTTTTTCTAAATTTTTTTCTTATACTGTAGTTATTGTGTGTATAAGTTTTTTGCGATGTTGTGATACCTAAGTTATATGTATATAAGTTAGATCGTAACTTTAAAGTGTGGCTTTGCAACGTTGAAAATCACGTAACTTATGTCTATAAGTTAGCTAATAAGTTAGAAGTATGTGATATATATAGAAGTCATTCATGTGGATTTATAACTTTGGTTTTCTTTTGCAAAAATATTAAAAGTTATGTGTTTTTATGTAATAAGTTATATGTATAATTTTTTAGTATAACTTAGAAACATTAAAGATCTTGTAAGTTATGTGTTTAAGTTATATATTATAAGTTAGACGTATAAATTGTAGAATGAAAGTTATGTGACCAGATTTGTAATTTTTTTATTTTTCTAAAAATAGAAAACCTTTTTTAAAAAAGGAAAGTTGCAGGAATTTTTATTTGCCAAAAATGGAAAGTCAGAGTTGTCGAGAATCGACCGCTAGTTTCGCTCGTCATGGGCGACCGCGAATTAGTGGCTCTCTATCGCAAGATATTTGGCAAACAAAGTTACCAATAAAAATAAAAATTTTCATGTGGTATTTAAAAAGAGGGGTTATTTTAACAAAAAATAATTTGGCTCGGAGAAATTGGACCGGAGACACAAGTTGTGGTTTCTGTCACATCTCGGAGACAATTCAACATCTCTTTTTTATTACTTCTATGACAAATTTTTGTGGCACTCTATACATCTACTTTTTGGATTAACACCGCCTTTAAATATAAATGATTTGTTTAACCATTTGATGAGGACATCACTCCTTCAATTACACAAGATGATCAGCTGCTCGACATTCAAGGTCCAATCACAAGAGCTCGCGCCCGACAATTAAATTTAGAGGTGAGCTCGTTCCTATGTAATTCTTTTTATGATTTTGAGAATAGATGGCTACCTAATGATTATATTTTACTTAGGAATCAAGGAGAGGACC
>JAKNSH010259597.1:0-14077 GCA_027790015.1 Cymbopogon flexuosus
TTTGTTGTTTTTTTGCTGTCGGTTTGGGGCGGTGGTGGGGGGGTGGGGGGGGGGGGGGGGGGGGGGGGGGGGGGGTTGGGGGGTTGTTGCGGGAATAACGCAAAAGAGCATCGCCGTATCACATACCAGTATCTATATCCAGGCATCACAGCTTCCAATTTAACTATGTTAATAAACATTAAAATGAATGGAGAGTTGTATGTAACAACAAACACAATACATATACATCAGGTGAGCAGATATGACTACATTAACTGGGGTAGCGCATAACCACCTTTCAGTTACAATCATGGCAGAAACCAGACCAATATCATGGGGTAGTCAAGTAAAATTCAGATGAGATGAACAAAGCAAACATCCAACTCCATGTTCACGATCAAGTATGTTTATATATATTTCATTTCTCCTCAAATCGAATAACAATAATTATGCATTACACCTAAATCAAATTATTGCTGTACTGTAACCACTGGTGCATAACTGCATATAACAACAATAATCAAATTAAATATTTGCATGGCCTAGTATAGTTGTCCAAGCATACCTTCCGTACCATAAACGGTATCAGAAGATGACGAGCAATGAGAAGAGCATGTAGACGAGCCAGCACGCATAAGCAATGAGGCCCTTGTGCTCGTCTCCGCTGGATGCAAGCTCTGCTAGCAGCCTGGTGCAGACCCTGGTTGACCACATCACGAACGCCATCCCTACTCCAAATATGAGCCCGCCGCCACGCGGCAGGAAGAGGGAGACAGCGGAGAAGATGACCATGGGCAGCATGCAGTAGCCGACGAGGCTAACGCATCTGTACAGATCGAGGTCCCCGCGGCGGCCGCCCGAGAGCATGGAGAAGACGAAGTAGAGGAAGAGGGACGCCACGGTGACCCAGCCGAGCACGATCCCGAAGTGGAACTTCCCCGCGAGGAGCTGGAAGAGTCCAAAGGAGAGGAGGAAGAGGAACGGGCCCGACAGGTCGGCGTCGGCGTGGAGGGAGGGGTCGGCGGAGCGGAGCGGGTGGAGGATGGAGATCGTCTTCCGCCAGATCTGGCGCGTGTTGATACCGAGCTCCTCGAGGAGCGGCGGCTCGTCCTCGAAGGATGCGCCGGAACCGCCGACACCGATAGGCCCCGCGAAGAGGGGTGGCGCGGAGGAGGAGGAGGCCGCGGCAGCTGATACATCGAACGACATGAAGGGGAGCGGGTTGGCGGCGGATGAGGTGGAGGGGCGGGGCGGCGCGAACGCGGGCGGAGGAGAGGGCCCCACGCCCTGGGCAGGGTGGCGGCGGTGCGTCGGGGTGGACGGCGTGAAGACCACCGGCGGCACGGGGAACTCCTTCGCCATGGCCGCGGCGATCGGGAAAGAAGCAGCGGCGGCGGCAGCGGCAGCGGCAGCGGCGGCGGAGGCGACGGCGGCGAGGGTTCGAGATCTAGGTAGATGCGGGGGATCGAGTCGAGGAGTATACGACCGGAGAGCCCCCAAGTGCGAGGGACAGCGCTGTCTTTACTTCGGCTTTCGGCTTTTGTTTTCTCCTTTTCTTTTTCTTTTATTTAATTCCCCCGCATTTCCTCGCTACTAAGCAAAGGGATTACAATGTTCAGAAAAAAAATGAAACAAATGTTGTCAAAAAAATGTTCAGAAAAAAAACAAAGGGGTTAAATGCACTGTACCAGACTTGTGCTACAGTGCTAGGTTGCTTTGGTGGAAAGGATGTACGCAGCCAGCAATGGAACCGTTTGGTACTTTGGGACGTACAAATAAATACAAAACTGAGGGATTGAACGAAACATAGAAAAAATAGAAATGCAGTGTTAAAGAGAAATAAAAAGCACAGAAATTTTTGCCACATTGGTGTTTGAAACGCAGGAATGAAAGACGTGGTCAAACTTGATCATATGAACTAAGATATATCATAAAAAATATATAAATGCAGTGTTAGAGAGAAATAAAAAGCACATAATCTTTTGATGTACTCCCTCCGTCCTATTGAAAATGTTATTTTGAAACGCATGAATGGAAGACGTGGTCAAACTTGATATTAACATACTCCCTCCATCCTAAAATAAGTGTCGTTCTTGCTTTCCGAGAAACCACTGCCAGCAATTATATACTAAAAAATAATAATATTTATGTGACACAATTAGTATCATCGAAAAGATCTTTGAATCTAGTTTTTTAATAAATTTATTTGAAGATACAAATGTTGCACGTATTTTCTGGAAATCGAGTCAAACTTGCGGCACGGAAACCCAAACCGACACTTATTTTGGGACGGAGGAAGTATAAACTAAGCTATGTCACTAGAACTGAAAAGATTTAGGTAGGTTTGCTTCATGGAAGATAAGCCCCAATATCTCTTCTCTAGTAATTGAAAGGGCACGATGTAAAGCGCAAGAGTAGATAGCAACACCTCATAGAAAAGAGACACAAAGATATATTTCCATGTACAGTAACTTGTCGGTTACCTACAACAACGTTGAGGTGAGTCCTAGAATCGCTGCTTCTCTATCAAGACTCAGTTCCGCAAGGTTATCTCATCCACATCCACTTGAGGATTTGAACCCAAGTCACTCCCACATCTATTCCATTAAAATTGTTTTTGTGTACATTGTCAAGAACGAACCTATCACAAACCATTTCTAAAGCACCTCACAATCTTCAATTTGAGTGCTTCGATGGAGTCTCGATGTTACAAGCCCTTTTGGAGGCGGCGATCAAAAAGAGTAACAAGAGAACCTAGGGCAAACTTGATCACTAGTATCACTCAATGCAATCTCTCAAAGCAAATGCACTAAGATTACTCCAATCTCTCCAAAAATGCAGTCACAAATAAGCAAATTAGACTAGAGTCTCAACTTGAGCTCTTGTGCGTAGATTTCAGTTAGGGGTCTTAATATGACCAACCACGATCTCTATTTAGCCCCTCCAACTAGCCATTTCAACTTTCAGCAGATTTTCAATCCTCACCAGAGAGCTTCGGTGGTCACTAAAGTTCTCTCGACAATCACTAACACGTTGGCGGAGTTGCATATTACAATATTATAAGCTCTAGTGCTTTACCTCTCTAGAGTCAATGGAGAGCTTTAGTGGATGTTAGCTGCCAAGGCACAGAAAACACTGTCTCTGTAACGACCCTCATGTGGGTCACCGAAGGGCTTTGGTGCCCCTATTTAAATTCTCCCAAACTTAACAGAATTAAGCTTTGGTGCTCACCTCTCTAGTATCATCAGAAGTTAGGGCCGTTTCACTGAAAATGGCAGACTAGGTCATTGCTCTATGCCTCTAAGATCTGGTGACTAGAGCTCTGGTGGTACTCCAACTCATGGACTAGTCTTAGGCTTTCATCTCACATGAAATCATTAGCCCACAAATATTGTTATTAATTACAAGTGGCATGAACAAATCAAACAAGAACTCAAAACACAATCGAAGCAAATGGATGACGGAGGATTTGTTCCCTAAAGTTCGGCTACTTCCAAGATGGACCTGCCTCTTAGTGAGAAAGCCAAGAGTGACCACCAAAGCTCAAGCTCAAGCCATGCTTCTTTCAAACGCTTTTTTCACTTCACCATTTGATTTATTCACTTGCAGAGGTGAGATTGGGGTATTCACTAAACTTTTCTACGACTCACCACAAGCACAGGAGATCGCTGGATGAGCTTTTGATGGGGTGAGGCAAGAGATAGTGTTTGAGAGGAGAGTCTAGGAAGGCAGCGAACCAAAGTAACCAAACAATGCCATAGATGATCAGAAATCACTTCGATGCAGCTACGATGGCGGAGTTACAAGCAAGACATGTCAGATGACGGTTGTGGCCTATGTCGTCTGCTCCCTTGATTGCACTATCGTAGTTTATTATTATTATTATATTTTTTTTACGACGAAAGAAGAATTATATTATATGATAGTAAAGTACAACAAGAAATTACAAACACTCTAGATTACAAGAAAGTACCTACGCTGTAAAAAGCACACCTCCAAGACATACTCAAAACATAACGTCTCACCCATGACAGAATGATGGCATGAACACAAGGTAGGCTGACTCAGAGCACATGCCAACAGCTGCGCTAACTCAAGCTGGAGCTTATGGCGTCCATGCCACGAGTTCAATTGGCTTGAGAATGGTGACTGAGTTGAAGCAAGCGAAAGAAGATGACACGTGAGGAAGGCTGAAAATAATAGATCCTAAATCAAATATGAAATTAAGATCTCATAACATCACAAATACATAAAAATAATAGAAATGTAGGCTCTACTAACTAGAATAATAGAATCAAACCCTTTAGTTAAAATCTTTTTTTTTCATAACAGTTTGCACTGCAGCATCACCATCTGCGGTGCCACCTGCGGTGCCACAGCCTGCAGAAATAGCAATGTTCAAGCAGACAGTAATATTTACTAAGCCTAAGTATACATCTAGGACAAGTTAACAGGCAAGCTTTAGGCGCTTGACACAAGACCAGTCACTCAAACATATTCGCTGTCCAAAGACGAGAAAAAGGTTCCTATTTACACGCTTTCATTTATTCATCACCTCAGTGAAAAACTGCACATTATCCCTATTTTTAGTTTTTCACCACTCTGAAAAGAAAGAGCACTATAGAACCCTAAGCTTGGTAAGGAAGGCCGCACAAAAGTCAAGGAAGAGGAGTTGAGGTCCCGTAACTCTCTGCATATCGAGGAGGTACTTGTCGTCCTTCGTCTTGTACAGCTGAAGAAGAATAAAACAATGTCAGCAAATGCATCGCCGGAGAACGTGGCATTTGAAGTGTACAGTACAAGATTGGTGTAATATATGATTGACTAGTGATGTTAAGTAACATTTGAAAGTTTGTTTGGTAAAAATGGCACCAGATAGTGTTTTTTAGAATTTAGAAATACCAGATGCATGTGCTGAAGATTCACATGGATTCACGTTCTGGAAACACAATAGTATGTATTACGAATTCCTTTTAAAAAAATAAGACTGAGGGAAGGCAGCTTGAAAACACACAATTTAGTTATATTATTAACTGTGATTTTCAAACCACAAGATTGAAAGACATGAGAATGCATTGCTCTGTCCCCACTACAACAATGATTGAAAACATGTGAATGGACAAATCGACAATAATGGGTTAAAAATCATGATGAATTACATGGTGAACAAAATTCAGTTAGTTACCTGGAATTCAAACTTGATCACAGCAGGTAGCCTCCCATTTGCATCATCATTATCCATGATGGCAGAGTCACCAAGAAAGCTGTTGCTGCCATCTAACATGTCATGGACGTCAGGAAACTCTGGGCGCCATCTGCATTTCATGTTGTAGTGCCCATTCTTCTTCCAGCTGACGTTTAATTCTTGAAGTGCTTTTAAGACCTCAATCATTATTTCACGAGGGTGGGCCCTAGACTGTTGGTGAAGTGATACATCAATACAAGTGCTAGGTCATACAAAGCAGTAAAATGAACAATATGCAAGACCTGGAGTCCAAGCGCCCATTTTCTTTCAACAGGACAATGTGGCCTCAAACCGCTGCTATGAGGATCACTGCTTCCTGGAACATAACTCCTCATACCAGAACTAGATGATTCTGACGACGCCAGCTGATTTAAATTCCTGCCCTGGAGAGACAACCATCCATACATCAATAGATCAAATAAACCCTCAAGATCTTTTTTTTAACACCCAGGTGTTAATGTGCACTAACCATTGATTCTTGATAATCTGCCCCAAGATAGCCACTAGTTGCTCTAAACCGATTGTCCAACAGTAAATAATATGCAACAGTTGCCTGGAAAATTTGCCAAAAATTAGTAGCCAAGTCACAAAAGGAACATAAGGCTCACAATGCATGTCCCATACCTCGTTTTGAAGTCTGCTACACAGTGATTCGCACACATGGTTCTTGTCAAATCCCATATTAACAACAGCTTGAAGTGTATCTTCATCAATCTTCAGAAAATGACAATGTCGGAAAATGTTATAGAATTGTCAGAAGAATGATAGATGGCTAGTAAGTGTAGAAATAAATCCAACGGAAACAACTAAATATCCCTCAAAAAAGTAACAATGCATGAAAATTTTTGTGCTCCACTTAAGTAATCCATGAGACATACATGCGGGTGGATTGGTGCTACTATACAGACTACCTGCAGTAAGCAATTACTCCAAGATACAGCTTTTGACTATAGATTTGTACAATATTACGTTCAATAGATACCACAGAAATATGCTTATAAAAGCATTTTCTTATGGAAAATAGATAGATATTCTGATATGAACAATATATATACATTTACCTACATATTAGTGGACAAAATTAAAAAAATTTGGACACAAGCATACAATAGCAGCATAGTAGCCACTCAGAGGATATACCATTTTGGCTTGCTGTGTCGTGTCTGGTGGAGGCACTGCCAAGTAACGAGGAAGGCGAGTCTGAAACCATTGATGCTCCCGAATTTCCTGAATTGTGATTCTCTTCATAGGCTCGACAACAAGCATTCGTGGGATCAAATCCCTGGCTAAAGCAGACAAATGGCTTGGAAGTGTGTAGATACCTCCCTAAAATCCGTAAAACCAGGTAGAGGGTGGTCACATCTCCAGAATAGAATCTAATTGGTGAAAGGTTTGTAGTCCTCGTAAATGCTTTCTCACCTTAATTTTTTTGAACAGGTTGGGAATATTCTCATCATCAAATGGAAGAGTTCCACAAAGAAGAGCATAGAGGATCACTCCACAACTCCATACATCAACCTCAGGTCCAGCATATAGTTTACCAGATATTACCTGCAACGAAACACCCAGTATGTATCAAGAAACATGGTGTGCCAAAAAAGGACAAAAATATAACAGCAAACCCACAGCAATAGGAATAAAATACCTCTGGAGCAGCATAGTTCGGACTCCCACAGCTAGTCTTCAAAAAATGGCCATCATGCATGACATTGCTCAAACCAAAGTCCGCAAGTTTTACATTATACTTTGAATCAAGTAACAAGTTTTCTGGCTTTAGGTCACGGTGGACAACCATGTTTCTATGGCAGTATTCGACGCCAGATATGATCTGTTCATGAATTTTTCAATGTGAAAGAAAAAAAACGAATAAGACAAACCCAGAATTTAGATTGTTTGGAGTCCTATAATAGCAAATTTCTCAAAGATAAAGGAATATAATAACTAGCATATCCTCCATGGAAATATGTAATGTTTAAACCATGATTCAAAATTCTGAACTACATGCTATAGTCATATCCTAAGACAAAGCAATTACCACATGATGCTTGCGAGTCAACATGGTGACAGGTCAGAAGCCAAAAATAAGGCAAGGCAAAAGCCTCAAAACTATCCAAATACTCACTGAGAGCACATTAAACACAACTGAAACAAAACTGAGGAGTATGCATGCAATGTCTATAAAGATCAAAATCCACTGATACAAAGCAACAAGACATAACAGTTCTTTGATAACTACCTATTGTGACTCAGAAAAGCATGTCAATAGAAGTAACTAAACAGGCAAAATGATAAATACCTGCTGGAAGATGCGGCGAGCTTCATCTTCCTGTAATCTGCCTTTCTCAACAATGTAATCAAACAACTCGCCATACTTACAATATTCCATCACAACATATTTATCAGTCGGTGTGTATATGACCTCGTAAAGCCGGATTATATGGGGGTGAATGAACAACTTCAATATCTTGATTTCTCTTTTTGCTGGAAACAGGATCCAGACGGTCTTAATTATCATAGCAACTCCAGGTCTTAATATTATCAAAAGCACCATTAAAATTAAGCTTGCTTATCATAAAAAAATTATTAGCGAAAAATGCAATATCACTGGATAAGAAACCATACCTTTCTCTTCCATTTCCATAGTTTTCATTTGGCGGCAGTTGATGATCTTTATAGCAACCCTATGTCCTGTAAGCTTATGCTCAGCAATCTTCACTTTTCCAAATGTACCAATACCTAAAGTTCTTCCCAGGTTGTAGTTCCTTAATGCTTCCGAATGTCCACCCCCTCTAGTACTTCCATCCATTTTCACTCTGCCATTAATAAAAGAAGATATTATGTTCATTGTATAAGAATCAGGGCAATATAAATTATATATTGCCTGGTAAAAATACAGATTGTACTTGGTGTACTCCCCTTAACCAAACCCTAACCATAAGCCATCCCAAAAGCCTTTACATGCCTTTGTCCTCTGCAAAACATCCTAAGGCATCACTCGCAAAATAGAACCCCCTTCAGAGCATAACCTTTATGGTGTCTGCTCACTGGATCTAGTCCATGGATGTTCAGGTGTTGCATCCACAATATTTAATAGGTGTTGCAAAAGTAGATTTCCACAACCAGGACTCCCTTGGCGCTGGAAAGAGATTAGTAAGCAATGGAATCCTATTGGTTTAATTCCTTCAAAAAGCCCTAACCAGGCAGAGGCAACCCGGTCACCTCAGACAAATAGATCGGATAAACGGCAGCACCTAATTTGCTGACTACCTAGTGTCAAGTGTCAATACGCTTAGTATTAACACCTGAATCTGCACATATAACACATGACAGTAACCAATCAGCTACTACGGTCCCATCCATACAAGAATCTCTCGGCCAGAGAGGGCCTTTCATCTCAGAAGCTAAAAATTGAGGAAAGTGAGTCGACTGTGCACTCAATCGACTGACAAACTATGGAAGCAGTAGATCGAAGTTGATCTTGTGCCAAGCGATGAGAGCCTAGCTGGGAAGGATCTCAGAAAACGAAACTGGAGCAGATTACTGCCTTACACACCTGGTGTTGCGTCCGTGGAGACGAACACCGCCTCGCTCTAACAGCCCGTGAAATCCCCCGCCACAACCGCAGCGTCAGCACCAACCAAACGCCGCTCAACTCCCCCACCTCATCTACTCTTCCGATGCTACGAAATCTCCTCACCCTCACCACAAAAATGCGACAGCGAGCCCCGCCTTGATCCGCAGCTCAAAACCACCCCCGAATCCCCGACCAATTATTCCCCCAGTTCCCAACCCGAGGAAGAATCGAAGCAGGAGCGCTGAGGAAACCAGCAGCGAATCCACGAGAACAGCAGCGTGGACTGGTTACCTTACTTACCGGGCTCGCCGGCCCTCGACAGGTCAACCTTCCTGCGCGCCGGACGACGGGACGAGCGAACGCCGGCGGAGGAGACGGGGAGCGGAGCAACGAGCACCCACGGGTGGGAGAGAGCGGAGCGGAGAGAGGTTTTGGGTTGGGCAGTATGGCCGACTTTGGTCCGATTCCGGGGGGCGGAGAAAACCCCGGTGTTTTAGCTTCGTTTAATCGTGCGTCCTCGGCCAGGTTGGTCGAGGCGGCGGCGTTACCGGGGGAAGGTCACCGTCGTGCTGACGTGGCAGCTCGCTCGCCCGCGTTTGGCTCCTCCTTGCCTTTCGGTCTTTCCGTCGCTGTGTGGATCCTCTCGATTTCTTTCCTTCTTTTCTCTCGTGTCAGCGTCCGTTTGCTGGGTTGCTGGATGGCGTGAGATGGATGGGCGGACGGCTGGGGCTTGTCGGAGGCGCTTGCTTGCTTTTGGTCGCCGCCCGCCGGTGGGGGTGGGCGAGCTGACACGGCGCTGATGCGGTGCGGCGTCGGAGTCGCGGAGCATGGTTGTTTCCGACGAGGAGGACCAGTGGATCGGTTGCGTCGTGCACGGAAGGTGAATGGCTCCCCTGGTTTGTTAACCCACACAGGCAGAGGCAGACACAATGACGCGACGCGATCCCTTGGCGCGCCGGCGCATTTGCGCTGCTGCTCCGCAGTTCGCAGCTCGGCAGCTGTCGTGGACTTGTGGCCATCGCCGTCGCCGCCGCATGGAGGAGACTTTGGTATTATCAAAGTATTTCCGCTCGCCACTCGCCAAGTATTTTAATGTGCCGCGTGTCAAGTCGCTAAGAACCTTTGTTTACTAGTATGATAATACGAAAAAACAAAAAGAGAGTTGCCCTAGCGGGAGGTGGGGGCTGACTGTTCTGAAAAGGGATTAGATACGTTGAGCATTGTTTGCGCTGATCTAGTTGCAGCCCATTCTTGTGGTACTTTTGGTAGCGTGTACGAAAGAATTTGGTAGCAACTTGGGGGGATTTGCACGAGGTTTGGAGGTGAAATCGAGCATCGAATTGTTCCTTTTCGGTATTTTATGTGCAAAAGGATTTGTTAGCTTAGTGGCTAGTGCCTAGTGGGTCTTGGGCACGAGGATTGTAGGTGCAATCGAGCATGGAACAGTTCTATTCTTTCTGAATGAACTTAAAAAACGCCAGGTACTCTGTTTTCTTTTTTGCGAAAACTTGTCAACGCCACAAAAGCCGAGTAGATGTTCTTTTTTATAGGGGAAAACAACAACGGAGGAGCCGTAGGAACATCTGTGACCTGTTAGCAAATTTGAGGTGCCAATCAGAACCACTTATACAGTAAAAAGCACACTCTCTCCATCCAAAAAATTGCTCATCTCTCATTCTAAGGAGTCTACAAATTCTAAGTTTGAATAGATTTGAAGAAAATAGTATCAACAGTTGTAACTCTAAATAGGTTTATTACAAAAATATATGCTGTAACTAATGAGTAGTTTCACTGTTAATGATATCTAAATAGGAGTAGTATGTTCAATAACGATTGAAACTGGTGAACAGATCAAAATGATACTGCAGTAAGTAAATTACTCCAAAAACTAAAAAAATGTATCGGTCCATTAATACAGGATTTGAAGAACAGAACGGGGTTAAGCAAATCAGATTGTCACAAATCTAAGGTACAGCTCGGTCTCAACATTCAGATGCCGCCCTCCTCCACGGCATAATACAGCTAAATAAAGCTATGCCAATTCCAAACATGCTAGGGTCAATTACAACATTAACACCAGTAAACTAGCTGATCACAGTTTATCCCTTCCAAGACTACCAAACCAACTGTCAGCTTTCCGAATCTGAATCTATAACTGACTGGAGGTTCAAGGCAGATGAGCCAATATGGATTCCTCTAACCACGCCACCATACCCAATGTTTATTTGGTGACATAAAAGTAGAATGGCATCCCACAGAGCTGTTCTTCCCTGGAAAGTGAAAACATAGATGTATAGTGTCAAGACTTATTTTCACAAAAGGTTTAACGTTAAAGCTTAACCATAAATGCTCTAGAGAGCATAGTCCTGGTGTAAGAATTAAGAATTCACATAAGTAACACATATATAGCAACAAAAGCGAAGAATTTATTGAGAGAGCAAATATAATTGACTACTGTCATGTTTAGAAGTTTAAACAATGCAAGCATGTATTTCTCAAATGAGGCTCATCAGCCGCTCAAGTTTCCAAACTGATAAATCATCATGTCCATAATAAACAGCAGATAAACAAGAGGTACGACATCCGAAAATATACTCATCTATTCCCAACCAGTTTTGAGTTCATAAGATGATAACTATTAACTAAATGTAGCTTCATTCAAGTTCTACCTCAACTCCTCAAGCAAACAAAACTACCCATTTCCTACCTTTCGTCTGTGTTTGTTTGATTGTTTCTCCCATCTTTCCTTAAATTCCTAGATTGTGTATCTTATTAAAACAAAAGAGCACTCCCTCAACAGCCCATGCTGAAACAAATGACTGAGGAAAAGGAATAGTAACAACCATGACAGAACAATTGCACATAACAAATCACCTGAAGAGAAAATTGCAGCTTCTTGTCCCAGTATAGAGCAAAAATTGGAGGATTCTGCTTGCTCACAGCCAGTATAAGAGCCCCTGGGTGAATAATTGCCGGAACACCTGATATCAGAGCAACATACTTTTCTGGGAACCTCTCTTTTGGTGGAAGAACTCCCAGAAATAAGGGATTTTTGCTGGACTGGGCACCAGAGTACGAAGTAGGGTCAACATGCAGCATCCATTTTGGATGTTCAAGGAAAGCGGCAAACAGGTAAAGAAGAAGGTGTGAGTCAGTAGGTAGCTCGGTGGTCCATTTCTTTTCTGATTTACCATAGCCATTTCCATGACCCATGTAATCATAATTCTTCAAGCATGTTCCTTCAGCAAGTTCTGCATTGAGATAGAAGCACACAAGTTATACCAGTACTAATTCAACAAAAGGCTCTGCAGGTGGCTACTTTGAGAAAAGGCGAAAGCAAGATATTCACCTTGAACTCTCTGGACAGTGTAATCAGCACGGACGCTACTCTGTGGCAACAGGCCTTTTATCAGCTCTCCCTTCATCAGAGTGTTGAGCCTTTGATGCTCTGTGATTGCATCAATACATGCTTGAATAGCTGGAAGGAGGGGGTTCCGTTGTGGCTGTTGTGGACTGCCAAAAGTTTGCGCTGCACATCGAAAATAATGACTAACAACTAAAGAAAATCTAAGCTAAATTTTAAGAAGTAGGTCAACTTCAACCACAGCACAAAACCCTTGTTACGTGTATTGATGGAAACAAATGAAAAAACAAAAAAAGTTAAACCACATCAGGAAGTCAGGAACTCACCAACAGGGGCATCTCGAGAATGTAGGAGGGCAGAGCGTAATTGGTTAAGGATCCCATCCTCATCTACCGTGACAGTCGGTTGCCAATCTTTAGTCCCACCAAGAGGAGACAAGGCAACTGGTGGTGTTGTGCTTGGCAGATCGCTTCCAACTTGGCTAACAGTAACTGAAGCCCCAACAGTAGTTGTTGTTTGCTTAACCTACATCGAAGTGCACATGAAAGGAATATTACAAAGAAAGAAAACCAACATTAAAAGTCATAGAGATATAGGGTCATGTAAAAAGAATCCTAGAAATCTGCACCTGAGTATGGCTTGTTTTGATTTTTTGGACAAGTGGGTTCATCACAACTGAAGAAAACCACTGCCTGAGACTATCTCGCCACTGCTCAATCTCAGGATATATACCCAAGTTCTCAAAGGCTTCCACAGCTTGCTCTAAGGACATTGGAGATGGAAGTTCACCCTCACCCTTTTTTGGTGGCGTGCTGTATTTCTGATGAGAGCCAGGAGACATCCTCACAGGTCTCAGAGGTGTGCTCCTTGCAGCACCAGAAGGGGTGGTTGATGTAGCAATTGAAACAGGGGTAGCAACACCAAAGCTTGTAATGGTTGCTGGAGGTGTTGTGGTCTTAGTCTCTGAATCCGTGATTTTGTCAATATTTACATCCAAGCCAGCCAAGAACTGGTCCAGCATTGCCTCTGTCTGTATGCCCTTGGCACTGCCTGAGCTTTTCCTTGACCATGGAGTTGAAGGGGAAGAGGCAGGCTTCTGCAATGGGGTGGAAGGTGACATTGGCACTGCCGTGGTCAGTCTCTCACCACCAGGGCTCAAATGGCTGGAACCAATCCTGGATTGCCCCAAAGTCCGAGATGGTGTATAGCTGAACGAAGACTTCCTTATAGGCACAATTGGCTCCGATGGTGTTGATGGCTTGGTTTTGGGAGGCCTTTTGGTTTCCTCGCCTTTCCCACCTCCTTCTGAACCCACCATCTTTAACCCAAGAAGCCCCAGTTGGCGTTCAGACAACACAACCTTGTCATCCTTGGCCAGTGCCTTCTTCCCATTGTATAACATCAGTGCCCTGAAGAACCCCAGTAGTGTGAAAAGTGCAACAAGACCCAGTGCTGCCTCCACCAACCTAAAGATAAAAACTGAAAGACCAAAACAGGTTATGCATCTGTAGCACAAGTGAACAACAAAAGTTCACAATTCACATTTCATCGTCTGTAAACACTGTCAAATGAATCTAAATAATAAGGATCCGTAGACAAATTGATGCGTGACAAACTATGGTGTTTCTACAAACATCTGATGTGCAACACAACCAAGATAGGCGTGCTTGGCATTTTCACAAACACCTCACGCGCAACAGGGCAAAGCACGGTGCCAGGACAGCAAGCTTGGGACACCCAAACGCCAAACCAGGCGAACTTACCAGCAGCAAGGACCGAGATACCGCCTCGGGCGGCGAGCTTGGCGAGCTGCTCCTCCCTGGAAAAGCACCAAGACACGAGAAGAGAACCCACACATGGTTATGACAGGTGTTTAGGGTTTAGGTGCAGGATAACGTATCAAATGCAAACTAAC